>JAKSZP010010680.1:0-157278 GCA_022478985.1 Massospora cicadina
AATCAAGTTGCAATCAGAAACTTATCAAAATGTGATTAGTCAAAAAACTATTCAGAAGAGCTATGATAACACCAAATGGGCTACAGTGAATAAGTTTAATGAAGGAGATTTAGTAGTATATTGTGACACTCATAGTGCAGGCCGTGCACATAAACTAGCCTCGCTTTGGAAGGGTCCATTTATCATTTTGGAGAAATTGTCTGAAGGTGTATATATCATTAAGGATCAAGGCGGCTGGGTTGTGAATTGAGTACATGCTAAGTTCCTTCATCTGTATCATAAAGAATGATAATAAAAAAATAATATATATAAAAAAAATAATAATAATAAAATAAGAAAAAGTAAAAAAGAAAAAATAATAATTACAGGCCGTAGAGTTTATTTTGTTGATGCCTCGCTGGCATTAGAACTAGGTTCCCCTCTTCAGTAGGGGGAGGAGAGCGCGACCAAACTGGAGAAGCCTGCAACAGAATTGGATATGTGCCAAACCCAAGGAAGCTCAGCACCAGGCATGCTGGCCCTGTTGGCTTAGGAAAGGCTATTGAGATAACATTTGAACTTTGAGGAATGCAAAGAATTAGGCAGTGTGATCAAGGAAGAAGAGTATCTGTCGCTTATATCCAGTCAAGGAGGGGGAAGTGTTGAATGGTTGACTGGATCTAAATTGTCATTTATTATAAACCAAAGAAATCCTAGATATATCTGAACTTGAATTTGTGGCCTAGCAATTTCACTTAATTATATTCAACTATGATCACATGTGCTCAAGGGCTTTGTTGGTTAGGTTGAACTTAAATTTAAGTTTTGATTTAATGTCTTGGGCACGTGGGATTTGTTGGTCTATGTCAAAATTAGTTTTTAATGTCAGTCGAGTTTTTGATCAAATTAATTACTAATTAGTGATATGAATCGCCTTGGTATGTGCTGCCAATTGCATGTGAAAGTGAATTGGTTCAGCTATTTTGAAGGTATGATGAAACGCTATTTCAAGGATGATGATGGTGTTTACTCTGACTCTGAGGCTGAGCATGATGCCCTGAGTCAAAGTATTTGTAGACGTCATTACAAACTTTTTATGTGGCCAAGGGTCACTGAAAAGTAAGGTGTCATGGGTAAGATGTGGTTAACATTGGACCCTATAAATAACTTTGCATTTACACTAATAAAATATCCTTTCACTACTGGATTTGTTTATAATTTAATTTATAAACTTTTTTGTTTAGTACATTCATTTTTTATATTAGTCAATTTTCACTTGGGATCAGTAAGATCAGGGCGGCGTGCCATTGTCCAAGTGAAATGGCAACATATACTATTGAAGTGCCAACAATAAGCTTTATTTTAAATTCTAAATCACCATCCTATCTGTTGTCCTCATACAACAGATTCCTGAAACTCTGCCCCACGGACAAAGAAGGACCAGACATCCGTCTACAGCCCAAATATTCAACAGCACCTTTGCCCATGCTCCTTCACCCATACATCTAAAATAAATTCACAATCAAACTTGGAATGTTCTGGTAGCATACTAGCTGAAGCTGCATCAAAAGAAGATGCAACTCCTCCAAACAAGAAGGTAAGGAAAGTCCCACGTTGGGCTTCAGCAAAGGGGCAAGATATGGACTGGGAACATTAGGCCAGTGGGGTAATTTGCCTTGGCCGTTCTCCTCAGACAGAGGAACAATCAACTGGTGACCATTTGTCAAAGACAAGGATAAAGTGTTTTCTTTTAAATTAGTTCTGATGTCAAACTTCCGCCACCACTCAACACCCAAAATGATGGGAAACAAGAGGTTTCTGATAGCTTGAAACTGGTCAGACAATAGATAAGAACCTACCTGGAAATTGACTGACTTCATGATGTTCAGTGTGGGGATACCTTGAGATGCCCCACCTCTAACCATACCACCTGGTGAGTAACTCAACTCAAGGTAGTCAGCAAGGTTTTGATCAATAAAATTATTTGAGGCACCAGTATCCACCAAAATAGTTGTGCTGAACTTTCCATAAGAGGAAGTAAGGGTAGCAGTCAACAAGAAGTATCCAGAATGGGATTTATCCAATGCATAAAATGCCATCAACTCACCAGAAAATTCTTCCTCTGGCTTGAACAAGCCATCAGGGTATGTTTTGGAATCATAGAAGGGGGAGGGATAGTGGGCCACTCTTACTACTGAGGTCACATATCCCACCACACCTTCTGCAGGTGCATACACATCTTTATATTTATAAAGAAGTTCCTTTTCCACTTCCTGAGAGCCCCTAATCATGGTAGGGGTCAAACGAGGGTTCTCAGGAGTAATCTGATATACCAAAATGGGGTCCTCATCCAGACCATAAGAGCAAATAAACGGTTCAGTTTGGGATAAATTGTTTGCATTATAAAACGCGTTTTCTAGTTCTAATGAACCCATACTCACTCTGAGGGCTTGGTGTGCATTGCTATCCAAGGCCATCACCCCCAAGCCTAGAGCTGATGCCTCAGCATGCACCTCAGAAATGGGTTGGGGAGAAAAAATGATAATGGAATCCTTTTTTGCTAAATTTGGATTTGGACCCTCCGATGTTCCTGATTTCTGCCAAGATGGGGAGGAAATCAGTGGGAAGCATCTCACAATTCAAGGAAAAATCACTAGTTGAGGAAGCGCTATTTATAGGGATGACCATGGGTGACATCATCGTGGCAGAATCATCTGAAACCTTTACTTCATTCTTGGGGCTAGACCCCTGTACAGTTCCAAATTTTGAAAGAAGTAGAAGGATTAGAAGGATAAGATTCCCTCATTTCCAGAGGCGCGCATGACTTTTCAGCTTCCATATTTATATGATTTGATCTAATGATGGCCAAATTACCTGGCCCCTTCTGGGTTGGGGTGGAGAAACTACCCCAAAGGGTTTTGACAAGATGATCAAATTTGGAAGGAGGTGACTGCCAAATTGGGGAGTTTCACATTGATATGTCCAAGGTCAAATGGAGAAATGACGTTTTAACTTTGTCAGTTAATGGCAAAGCCTGGGCTTTTTTGCAAAATTCACTCAAGTATACTTTCATCATCTGACCCACTTGACGCAGAGAAAAGAACTTGAAGAAGGAATGGAGGGATGCTTCATCAGGTTGATTCTGCTCCAAGACCTGTTCCAAACCCCCTATTGCCCGCCACAAGAGTGGCTGTGTGCGGAGTACCACAAAAACCCAGTCACCCACCTCAGGAGACAACTGGGACAACAGATCCACTCCTTGAAAAAGCAGATGTGAACTAGACAAATTGTTTTTTCCTAACGCGGGTTTTGGCTCAAGGGAAGCTAAGGCCTGATGAATTTCTGAGTAAATCTCAGGAGAAAGGTGGGGAATCACTATATTAGGATCGCAAAAAGTCTGAGACCACCAGGTACGAGCAGGAAGGGTGGGCACTTCCCAATTGGTAGTTGCAAGAATAACGCCGAGATGCATTAATACAAAACCAAATGAGAAAACTGTGGTGAGAGCCATCATGGCAGTGACAAATGGCCAGCGCACCCAATTTACTAATAATTAAAGTCCCACACAGATAATTCTTATGCATGTATAATAAAAAGGTTGGTCAACTAATGTCAAGAGAGTGTCTGTAACTCTCTCATTCCCATCAAGGTGATGTGGGATGCAAACCCACATTGCTAGGGAACTAGCCATTAGGAGAATGGGAAGAAAAGCACCTCGAATGGTGCCTGTGCAAAAGGTACCCCAGGCAAGGGTGTAAAGAGCAACATATAATACCAGGTAAGTAAGGAACAACACCGCTTGAGTGGACCCCAGAGGGGCGTCCATAATCAAGTGTAGCTTGGCGTCAGGGGGCTTGGGTGCCTCGATCTGGAGGGGACCTGGGCGGCCCACAGGAGCCCCTGGGATTTTGGTAAATTGTGAGATAAGGTAGTGGCCCACATGGTTGGAGACCTCTCTGAAGAGGTTCACCACCAAGTTTTCCCAAGGAACCATTGGTAAAAAAATGTAAAATAACAGGGGTTTTATTTAAAAAAAGTCGACCAACAAGGAATGTTGGTCACAAAAAATATTTAAAGTGGGCTGGGGAAATTCAGGTTCTGCGGAAGTGTGCCCAAGCCTTGATGCTTCAATAAACAGATGCTTCCATCCGTTTTAGTAATATACACCAAAAGTGCCTTCACTTGAGTAATCAATTGAAGCCATATTTTACCCAAGCTCAAAATTTCATAACTTGAGTGGGACTTGAACCCTTGCTCTCCAATCAACCAAATTGAACTGTCTCCATTTATAATGTAAATTGTTTGTTTTAGTGCCTGGGCCGATATCAGAGGCTGGGCGTTTTGCACCCTATTAGTATCAACCTGGGCATGCTTGGCTTGCACCCAGCTTGATCTAAGGTTTGTTTCAGGTCAGAAAGAGCCTGAAGTTTTACCTTCTGGGCCTCCTGTCGCCCAGCCTTGTCTTTAGCATCTTTCTCTACTATAAAGTCATCCAACCATGACAGCACTGAGATATCAGCAAAACAAGGGGATTGACAAGGGGAGTTTCTTGGGGAGAGAAAAGAAGGATATAGGAAGAAAAAAGGAGCAGACTAGAAGAAGATCCGCCAATTTATATATTAAAAATTAAAGAAGTGTCTTGGGGGAATTGCTCCCATTTTATTATGTAATTAATTGTTTTCAAGTGGTTTAAGGAACTGGCAGTCATCATATCATCTGTTCCAATTGTTCAATGGCTATAACCCTGTGCAAAAACCCTTCAGTGCATATATATATGGATTCACCAAGATTTAACACAGTTTCTCTCTGGTGACACACTTTCAGCAGCAATACCTGATTCAACTCAGCTTCTCTTCTCTGGATCTACGCTCAGATCCTTACTTTTAGTCTAAAGAGTTTCTCAATTAAAGCACACAGCAATAATTTCTTGAGTAAGAATAGAAGTTGAATGGTAAAGTGTTCTGTAAAGTGGTCTGTAAAGTGTTAAGTGTTATTTTTATTAAGTGAATTCTTAGGGTATTTATAGTGGGAATTTGGCACCCAACCCTCAGTTGGCACCTCAATGATGAACGGCAGCCATTGCCATTTATTTCCCATTTGTTGTCTTATCAGCAATGGCCATTATCATCCTGGTTAGGATTCTTTTATTAGATATCCCCAAGACCTAAAACAGAAATAGTCAGAAGATGTGTCCCTAAAATTTATTCTTGATCCCAGCAAACCAACCATATTTGGCAAGCAACCTGCTTAGGTAATGGAACTTGTTACCATTAAGGCAGGTCATGAACCAAAGGATTGATTCACTAGTTGCAGGCAGCATCACTTGCCAAACAACTTGATCCTTAAATTCCCAATTGGTCAGTGATGAAACAACCAATCACAATTGGTACACCTGATGGTTAATCATTGATCAACTATCAGATGCCTCCATTTCATTGGCAACTCTGCCTGATGAGATCTTAAGCATTCACCTGGATCAATCCCTGACAGATCCAACCACAGTGAATTACCTAAAATCCCCCAAACATTATTACCCCAAAATCAGGGTCAACCAATATCCAATTCACTTTGCTATAGGAGATTATCCCCTAGCAACCCCTGGTAATCTAGTTGGCTGGTAATATGGGCAAAAATTCCAACAATATATATGCTACTTTTTTTATTAATTTGTTAACTACATTGGCTCATCTTTTTATTTTTAGTTTATACTATTGCTTTCAGTATCAGTTTTAGTTATCTATATAGATAAACTATTAAACCACTTAGCTAAAATCATTAAACATACCAAATCAACCTATTACCAACTGATTGGTAAAACCAAACTAAACTTATTAAATCAACCAAAAAACACCAACAACTTACCAAAACCAACTAACTTTATCAAATCAATCAATCACTAACTGCTTACTAAAATTATCAAGCTTATTAATCAACCTAAAATCACCAATTGCTTGGCAAAACTATTAAAAACATTTTAACAAATAAACTGCTCAGCTGTAACAATTTATTGATTATTATAAACATATAAGATTTTCACTTGTGCATATAAATCTTTTTATTTTACTATGAAAGTAATGGTTGTGCTAATTCAAAAACCTTTGTGGGCATGTGCACAACTCACTGTATTTCTATTGCAATTGGAAAAATGAATAGGAATGCATACATTACAAACAAAGAAACAAAATAAATATTCATTTTTACTTTTTTCATTTACCTCATCATCTTGGTTGTGTTGGAATCTTGCATTCTTCACTTAACATGCTTCCTGACAACCTATTGATGAAATTTTGCACAGTTACTAAGGTCAGATGACAATATAACAATCCACTATAATTTTATAGTATCATAATAGTATAAAAAAGTTTTATATGTAAGAAGTGAAAGTATTTGAATATTTTTAATGTTAATTAGTATATTATTATGGCTGAGCAGTTTGCTACATAGTTGATTTGAGAGTTTAAATGGTTTTGTTAGGCAGTTTATATTTATTTGGCTGATTAATAAAATTAATTGTTTTAGCAAGTAGTAAGTGATTGGTTTTTTAATAGTTTAAATATGTTTTTCAAGTGGTGGGTGGTTTTAGGCTGATTCAATAGGGCCAATTTGGTTTTGGGTGAATGGTTAGTAGTTTTTGTTTAAGGTGTTAACTTCAAGAAATATTAATCTTCTTAAAAGCTACAAGGTGGTGAAATTTTGGAAAAGCAAGGCTAAAAGGCCCAGAATAGCCTTTGTTCTCTAAATTATTATACATCTAGATATAAAATAGATAGATGATATTTGGACTGATGAGCTAGTTTAGTTTGCAGCTAATATAATTGAAGGTACTTAGTTTAATTTAACTTAGTTTAGAAGTGTACTTAATTTATTTAACCCTTTGCACTTAAGAAGTGACTCTCACTTACCACATGATTTGATGCTGCAGCTCGAGAGGTGACTCTTGCTCCCCACTTAAACATAAACAGCCATTGCCGCACATCAAGTTTCCGCATCAAACCAAGTGGTGAGTGAGTCACCTCTCGAGTTGCAGCATCAAATCATGTGGTGAGTGAGAGCCACCTCTCTAGTGCAAAGTGTTAATTTGTATGTGTAATAATTTTAAGTTGGGGGTAAGAAATTCACCAAAAAATACTGCAAAATGTCTCAAGTTGCTGGTTTGTTCACGTGAAAAAGGCCTCAAGTGCAAAGGGTTAATTATTTATACATTTAAAACAAATCCAATTTACAATTAATTCTATTTCTGAAAGCTTATAAAATAAAAAGTATTAATAAATGAAAGAAATAATGAATAAAATCTATAAATTGAATGAAATGAACTATATAAAATAAAATGAATTAAATTATAAATTGAATAAAATAAATTATTTAAATTAAATAAAGAAGTTTGAGCTGGGAATTGAACCTGCAACTTTACTTAACCTTAAGATTAATCATTAACCATTTATTGTTTTTGATTAGATTTGAGTTATAAATTTGGTGAATTATTCAATTTATTTGATGATCCTCAACCACTCGACCAAATAAGGTAAACCAATCAGATTGATGGGATCATACATATATACATGCATACATGTACATACTTTTCCATTTTATATATTAGATATGTATGACTTTTAATTATATTTTTCAGATTTTGAAAAAATACCTAGGTTGGTTCTCCTGTCGCATAAAATATTTGTGCCAAGTTTGGTTGAAATTGATCTAGCAGTTTAGGAGATTTGGAAGCATACATACAAAACTTTTATTTATATTAAAATAATCTAAAATTTACATTATAATAGAAACTGAACGTAAAGGCTAAGTTTGAAAATTTAAAAAGCTGGAATGCTCTATGTCAATCTTGTTATTAAAAAACTCGCGCATCTAAGTATGACTAAAAGTGTTAAATGAAAGTTGGTAAATCAAATCTATTCTTAAAGCAGTCAACCTCAAGCAAAAAATACAAGTTTTAGCCATATGCAGTAACCACTAATGAGCGATGTCGCCTAGTAAATAACATTATCTATCCAAAAACCACATTAATTGTAAAATGCAAAACTGCTATTCAAAAAAGGCATCAAGTCATTTAATAAGGTAAAACTTTACTTAAAATGCTAAGAGCTTGAGCTTGTTGCAATGTTTCATCTAAAAGCAGATTAAAGCATGCGGGATAAAACAATTTTAAAGACAAGACTACCCGAGTGTAGGCTGTTAAAAAATAAATATAATTACTAATTACCCTAATCCTGGCCTAAAACATAGCAGGGACGAGTTTTTTCGAATTTATACAAAATGGTGTCAATTTAAAACTCTAGAAATTATGAATCTAACAGAGCAACATATTAACCATGTCAAATCATATCAGCCTGAGCGAAGGATCGGGCACCAGTGAATCCTAAATTAAATATTAACTTTATGTAATAGAAAGGCATCAAAGTGATAAAATGTGTAGAATCCCTTACCGCTAACTAAAAAGCTTTGCAGATCAATATTGTCGCCTTGTCCTCCAGCTCTTAATAATTTCAAGCCTATGTACTTGGTTGATCTAGCAGAAAAATAAAATGCAAAACAAATAAGCGAATACCTATTTGAAAACTTTGCGGTATGCGTAAAATTTGAAGAGGAGCGCAACTTAATATAGGCTGCGACTGGAAGATGCGGCACGGGCCAAGAATTGCTTCTAGGATTTTTAAAACACAATTCAAACCCAATTTCGTCAAAGTCGTCATAAACAGCTAAATCTAACCAAGCTTAAGCACTAAAATCAAAACCCAAAATCACCTTCAATAGCTATTGGGGAGTGTGAAAGAAATATCAGGCAGTCTGTGCCTAAATAAAAATTTAAGAAAAGACTTATTGCGAACATACAAGGCGCTGTAAAACTTTCAGTAGGAGACCGCACCGTGATGCTTGTAATAACACAAGATAATCTGAAACACCGCTTCCAACAGGGTTGAACTTTAAAAGTACATTTACATTCGCCTTCTTTTTAGAACTTTAAAAATGAGTCGTCTGACGATCGAAACTAAGCTACCTGTACACGCTATGATCGTTTTGAAGAATATTCGATATAGTATGGGAAGGACTAAAAGTAAAAAGATAAGTAACGAACGGCCTCAAAAAATAAAACATCAGCAAACCTGACTTACTCATAATCACCGCCATCAGATTTTACAATGTCAAAATTTAAAGGAAAGTCTCCGGTAGAAACTGAGTATTCGGTGCTAGTGATCCCTTAATTATAGAAATGGTTTTGCTTTCAGTTAGCCTAAAAAGGTTTCCTTCGCGGTCTTTCAGAGAAAAAGTTGCCGCTTGAGACTCTGGACCGACGCCTCAGATTCCGGCTGCGATGAACTGCTTCAATTGATCGCTCCTGAATAGCAGAAAGAAGTTCCTGAAGCGCACTAGAGAGGGAGATTCTCTAGCCTCTTCAAACCCTGATAAAAAGCTTGATTGTACTTGACTTGCAGGGTATCTCATTTGAAACCAAACTAAAAGCCCAAAAATTTATGTGGTGTTAAAAAATGCGTGAATTAAACAAAATTTGTAATGCGCAAAAAGAAGTGTTAAGCAAGGAATTATATAGTCAATACTCGTGACAAAGCAAGTCAGCGAAATATACCCACAGTATGTCAGCTTAAATCGTTGGCGCCCTCGCTTATTAAACTGCTCACACTCCAGTAATTTTGCCGAACAGATTGGTAAAGCCTTGTTTAAAATGAAAACCATGAACTTAAAAAGTCGATTCGATCCAAAGATTGCGAATTTAAATTCAGCTTAGATGTAAAATTATACTTTGAAATTTATTTTACAACTGTGGATTAAATTCATTTTTATAGTATTTTTAACCGATTTTGAAAAAGATTATCAATTCGACCTGTATGTACGTTTTTTTTTCTGTTTGTTCGCGTATAACTCTGAAAATACTGGACCAATTTAAATGATCATATTCCTCAAAAATCGAGGATGCTCCAACTTAGGTCCCATTTTACTTTTGTAAGTATTGGTCAAGTATCTGACCATTAATTAGTAGGTATATCAAAATGGGCTCGGAAGCGATGGATACTTGTGGGACTGATACAACTCCGGATAAATTTAATTACGGCATCGGTGAAGCGATAGCTTCGAAGCACTTTTGATATGTCCTATGGCTGGGGGTATGTTCAAAATTCAGTCAGTATGAGCTCATAGCGGGACGAGCTTAAATCATTATAGATGGCTATCGTTTTTCACAATTTGACCAATAAACTCATCTAAATTTAATAAAATGAATTATTTTAGATAGCGATCAATAAATTTACATAGATTGTCTAATAAAAGCAACCAAATCTAATAAAACAAATTACTATAGATGGCGATCAGTAAATTTGGCATACGTTGACCAATAAAATCATCTAAATTTAATAAAATGAATTAGTTTAGAAAGCGATCAGTAATTATAGTATAATTTAATCATTAAAATCAACTAAATTTTAAAAAGAATTATTAGTATATTTGTTTATATGATACTATATATAATATACATAAAATAAGTTTTAATTTTATAGAGAAATAGTAAGGGGTCAAAAAGGATATAGAGATAGTAAAATTTAATAAAAGTAAGAAAAAGAGCCACTTTTAAAAATGTACTAATTTTTTGGGGGGGGAAGAACTGGGGTAAAGTTTTTTTGGGAAAAAAAGAACCTTCTTTAAAGTAAGGCTCTAAAAATTATGAAATAATTGAGAACTTATGCCTCCTCAATAAAACCCTTTTTGAAGTTGGCACCATATTTAACTAATTTATAATAGGTATTTATAATTTATATAGTCAGTACTATATATTCCAAGTTGCTTATAGTTTACACTTGGACCCAATCAAGACATAAGATATAATTTGTAATTGTGAGCAAAATTATATAATTCAGTTTAAAATATGGTGCTGACTTCAAAAAAGGTTTTATTGAGGAGGCATGATTTCTTAGTTATTTAATACTTTTTAGAGCTTTTTTTAAAGGAGGTTCTTTTTTACCCAATTTTTTTCTAATTATAGATTAAATTAGCACAACAATCCATAAATCAGTATATAATATACATCGATGAATCCCCCCTTGGGTTGGGACCATCTAGTACTAAAAAAAGTATATAATACCTATTTTTTTTAAAAATATAAATTTTATTCGAGGTGGGCCGACCTGGGGACGATACCGCACCGATTAGGGAAGTGAAGAAAATGGGAAAGGAGGATAAAACCCGGAAAACCTCCATGCGCGGCGTATGATAGGCCAGGAACTCCATGGACCGCCTTTGCTATTCGCTATCTCGGTTCGGGGCATTGGCGCGCAAAACCAACACAGTCAAAATCGTCCCCTACCCAAAGTCCATTACCGGGATCGAACTCGGGAGGCAGTGGTAGAGGGTCCATACTCTACCACTGGGGTATCCTCCCTCTATAATACCTATTTTGATGTTAACATTATATCCTTTGCTACGGTACTATTATTAAAAATCAACTAATATTTAGAAAAGTTTATCAATAAGGCTTAAGCTAGAAAAGTTTTTTCTAAAGTTTAAACAATATAGCCCAAAATTCCTTTTTTCTAATTTTTTGACTTGCCTTGCTTTCATGCAGACTAGCAGTCTAAATATATAACAAGTACTGTTTGAGAAATACTGTAACTAACTTATTATAGATTATAGTAACTATCTATTATAATCTCTCTTCAACATACACCTTAGCTAATAGTCTTCACTTTCCTTTCCCAAAACTATGCAAAAATATTTTAGTGATTGATAAACAAAGAGCTTTTATAGGTAATATTAATACTTAGTTTGATAGCTGGCTAATTGGTATATATTTATATCTTTATTAGATATAAGTTTGATAATATTCTATAAAAAGTTCTACCCTATATATATTACATTATTTACAATAAAGTAATCATAAAGGTAATTACTTTAGGCCTCCTAGAGGAGTGGTAGCATATTGGGTTGGTTCCTGCTTCACTCTGGGTCGGGTTTTGATTGAAACAGGATTGAAACCAGCAGACAAAAAACTCGGCGTGGTATATTTGTCCCAAGGTCGACCCGCCTCGTTTACTTTTTAATTAGGCCTCCTAGTATAATTTAATCTATATTCTTTTGGCTTATTAATTTTTATGATAGCACTATCTAATTCCTATCAATTTTATATTAGATATGTTTATAGGATTGAAATAATATCAAAACTTCTCAGTTACTAATAAAAGTTTGGGGCTATATTATATGACTTTCTAGATTATCTTTCAACAAGATAGTATAATCTCAAATATATTTTTTTGCTATTTAATGTTTCTAAAAATTAATCTTAGGGTCAGCTTTGACCTAACTACCTTTAACTTAATAAATTGTCAAAAGCTTTTTATTAAAATTCATAGTTATATAGTAAAATATTTTAACGAGATTTTATATTAGAAAGGATTTTTCTAATTTAAGTTAAGTTTTACTTGGGGTTTTGATTAACTACATTATGTACTACCAAATCCAAGTGAGATCATTTTTCTATAATTCTAAATTTAACTTCAGTATATTGTCTCAATATTTTCTACCAAAACTCATGTTTAAACTACCCCAAACAACTCATTTATGTTAAATCTTAGCTCTATCTAAACCAGATAATCATATTGAATTTTTTTACCATTTGCTACAATTTTCTTAGCACTTTGACCTCACATTATATGATGACTTTAAAATTCTTACCAATACTTAGTCTATTTTTCTACAATATCTGATTCTTATAACTATGACTTTCAGTTACAATTTATAAAAAAACTCTTACTATTATGTAGCTTTTTATGTTACTGCCTTATTGTATAAACCATACCATATATGTCATATCCAAATGACATAATTGAGGGGACTAACTGCAAGAATCAGGCTGGTCATCCAGAGACCAAAAAGGTGAAGTTGGCAGGTCTTCCTGACCTCAAACATACCCTGGACCAACGCTGGGTTAAGGTGAGATATGCCCAGGTTGGTTCTGGGGATATATGAGAAGTTTGGCCCTGCGTTACAGCAGGAGCATAAAAATGAACCAACTATATGATTAATAATGATGGTTCATTTCAGTTGCTTGGTGAATGGGGTCTTGAAACCCATTTGATTTTTAAAATTTCCAACTTGGTTCAGCCATGCTGTTGGGACTATGGGTGTAATACCTTATATCTCTCAATATTTTGAGGCCAAGGGACCCAAATTTTCAGCGTGTTTGATTGACTGTTTTTGCTTCTCTTGGTCAAGAAGCTTTTTTCCAGATACTACATCTGGAGAGGCAATTCCTAATAAAAATATATCACTTTTTACTTAAAATTGTGAAAAGAGGAAAAGTATAAAGTTTATTAACTTAATACCAGCTATATAAGGGTAATTGGGGAGGTGTTTCAGGGAAAATCTAAGCAGCCCAAGCTAGATCTAAAATAAATGAATCTGGGATTCAGTGGTAGCCCAATTATCTTGGTTGAATTGCTTGTGCTCAACTCATGGCTCAGGTTTGAACCCTGAAGTTGAGAAGCTCCAAGGAAGGATGATTTGACCAAGTTGTTTGTGGTTGATCTTTAACTTTGATAATTGTTGAATTTTGTTAGGGATTATCTCCAACAGAAGTTTGGACTTTTTGGTTGGATCAGGATCGATTCCTGTGATCAGATGCATCTGAATCTTCCATTTGGGTAGAAAGCCTGACAATACCCAATCTAGATCTTGGCACATGGGGATCAAACGTATAGAGAAAGGGACTATGTATATGGTTTACAACTATGCCCTGAACGACCTCTACAATTGAGTGTTCATTGCCCCATCTATATATGACTTGATAGGGCCCTGATCAGTTTGTGCCCAGTTTGTGATCATGACCTCCAGGCCAGTGATGTTAGGATAGAAAAAGGTCACCTGGTAGGAATGTGTGTAGGGGATTATGCTTATCTTTAAAGTGAGCAGTTTATCTACTGATTGT
Organism: Massospora cicadina; assembly: GCA_022478985.1. Taxonomy (NCBI): domain Eukaryota; kingdom Fungi; phylum Entomophthoromycota; class Entomophthoromycetes; order Entomophthorales; family Entomophthoraceae; genus Massospora; species Massospora cicadina. The sequence continues at coordinate 13,922 of JAKSZP010010680.1, forward strand.
GGTGGACAGGTTTTTGGCAGCCAGGGCTTAAAGTCTTATGATTTCATTTGCAATAGTTCACATAGAGACTTCAAATGCTTCAGGAGAATCTTGGTCAAGCATTATCTGGAATTTGGAAGACAGATGGGGATATCTGCTATACAACGCTTAGAAGGGCAACATCTTAGTAATTTGATGGTAACAAATCTGATAGGCCAGAATTGCACTAGGCAAATATTGAGGCCAATGGAGGGGGTCAGTCACAGCCATTTTCTGGAAGGTTGCAGTTAAAGTACCATTTACCTGCTCTACCATTCCATTGGTTGCAGGATGGTAGGAAGTGGAGAATACCTGTGTGGTTCCCATCAGGTCAGCTAAATCTTTCACCAGCATTGAGTGGAAATTTTGTCCATTATCAGAAAGAATGACATTAGGGCACCCATTCTGGGTGATAATCCTATTATACAAAAACGTGACAGTAGCCTTTGCCAAAGTGGTGGGGAGTGATACAGCTTTGATCCACTTAGTTAGATGGTCCATGGCTAGTAGGAGGAACTGATGTTCTCTGGAGGCTGTAAAAATTTACTGTTTCAGATTATTATCAGCAAACAACCCTAGTAAACTTATTACTGTACAGGTTCAATTTCTTGTGCACTTTGTCTGCGTTGTATAGTATATTAGATCATCGGTTGATAATAGTATGACAACTATTATCCATAGTTGAGTGAAATTCTTATATTTCAGCCCAATGCTCAGCCAGTATTCCCGCTTGAAATACTTGAGATGTCATGATCTAGGGATTTGTTCCCTCGTTCTGTCCAACTCAATCTTCTCTGAGATTCCCTGGTGACAGTCTCTTTGGTCCATCACACAGTTGGCAGCTATCCCTGATTGTTTCTTCTTCTTCTCTAGATCCCCACTCAGATCTTTACTATTTTACCAAAAGAGTATCCCAATTATTGCACACAGCAACAATATCCTTGAGAAGAATAGAACAATTGAAAGCTGATAATAGATTACTAATTAAACTATATACCAGATGAACAACTATAGAACTACATATCTGTAATATGATCTAACTATATGTTTTTGTAAATACTGTTTTTTATTATAAGTGAATTCAAGGGAATTTATAGTGGGGATTTGGTCATCTAATCTTGGTTGACACCTCTTTAATGAAACGGCAGCTGTTGCCATTAAATCACCCATCCTCATCTCAGCAGCGATGGTCTTCCCCATCCTGTCTAGGATTTCACTGTTGAACATCCTTGATACCTAAATGGAAAGAGTCAGAAAGCGTGTCCCTAACTTTTTCCTCTCAATCCAAATGAACCAACCATATTTGGCTAATGACCTGCTTAGATAATGGACTTATTACCCATTAAGGCAGGTCATACACCAACTGATCAATTAACTAGTTGAGGCGGCATCACTCACCTCGCAACTTGCTACTCATTCCCAATTAGTTAGTGATGAAACCCAACTGATCCCAATCGGTACACCTGATAGTCAATCACTATAAGATGCCCCTATTTCATCGGCAACTCCACCCAACAAGATCTTGAGTATTCATCTGGATTGATCGCCAATGGATATGACCAGGCAAATATCCCAAAATCCCCTGAATGTAGTTCTGCCAAAACTTGGGCCAACCAATTTTCAATTCACCTCGCCTTAGGGAATTATCCCCTTGCAATTCCTGGTAATCTAGCAGGCTGGGACTTTGGGCAAAAATCCCAACACATCTCCCCTCCTGCTTAGATTTCCAGCGAGAAAAGGACTAGGGCATGAGAACACCACTTCAGACACTTGGTTGAATACTTCATTAGCTCAAGTGGAGTACAATTATCAATACTCAATGCTACTCAGGACGACCTTCAGCATGTGGCGCTCTTCCTCCTCACTACTGCCAACTCAGAGCGTGGTCCCCATAATCTACTGTCATGCTGGGCTGATCGATTTGCTAATGAAAATTTAGTCCCAGGATCTGGGTTTCCCCCATCAGGACATATAATCCACTGTCATATTTAGGATTCTTGGTCCGGCGTCCTTGATTTCCTGATTTTCTCCTCATCCTAGACAGGAGACTCTTGCCATCAATGTTCATTTTGTGGCCCAATTAAGAATACTTATTTCTGTTTGCCTTGTTATTTCTCTCATAACCTCTTGGCTCAAGTCAATACTAATTCTTTTCTTGGAGAGCTTATCCCATTAATTTTGAGATTAATTTCTCTGAAAGTGGAGCTTAATGCATTGTAGAGTGCATAATGTCAACTTCCATATAAGTCTGACATCCCCCCTCTTATCCAGCTTATATGTCAAATTCTGAGTCATGGTATCAGCAGCTTCTAAATAGTTTGTCTGATCAAGATCTTTGGCTAGTCCAGAAGATGAGTTGGGATGTGTAACGGAACCTCTTCTATGGTCCTTCCAGGACTCATACGCCTAGTCTGGTGCCAGTGGCTAGCACTTATGTTGAATTACTGGAAAAGGTAACCAATCCCTCCAAAACCAGGCTTGTGATCATTTTAAACAACTCTCAGCCGATTCTTCCTCTATTGTCAATTCCAGAGTTGGATTTCAAAACTCTCCTAGATTTGGCCCCTTTTGCAGATGCACCAACTATCATCATGGATGCTACTGAAATTATGCCTTTTGCTCTTGATCGCTCTTTTCTTTCTGGGTAGGACTTTCTTCCTGAGTGCCTCTCCTAACTCAACAATAATACAAACCTGCTGTCTTGGCTACTGAGCTCACCATCAGTAACTGTATTCAATTTGAGCTCCCCTATGCTGAACTCCAGGCACAAGTCACTGAGGCTTTGTCCCTAGCGCTGAATACCTCTAATCTTGAGAACATCCTAGATTGGGATACCGCCACTTATGCTCTTTGCTTTGCTGGCCAAGTTATTCAAAGTTGGTCCACAAAGCTTCCAGCCTCTCCCAAGTTTCACCACTTCTTCAGCTTCAGCTTCTGAGAAGCCTGTAGTTGTCACTTGCAGGATGCTATTTGGTCCCTGCACAACTATCTCATCTCTGGTGCTTCCCATCAGTATCTTCCGCTGATGGCTTTAGTAGGGGGCATGATTTGGCAACCCCCGTCAAGTATCCTTGTTTGCTGTTAGCCCATATGTCTGGTGTTCTTGACAAAGCCTGTTGTGTGGCACTCAAGGCTAATCTTCTGGCTCCAATACCATATTGGTATTACTTGGGGTTATTTGCCGGCTGCCTCTTTTTATACTGTTGCTTTCCTCCCCACTCCAGGGTTTTACAATTGACTTCTTATGACGTTTCAATTTCCCTTCCCCTAGTCACTTTTTCACGGGGATCTGCATCCGCTCAAAGACTTGGTTTCATGTAGGTCTAGCTCTTGCTAGAATCCAATCTCACATCAATTTTGATGGGCTGTTTGTTCCTACCATGATCCATTTTCCCCTCCCCAGGAGGTGACATAGGCGGAATCATCCCCATATCAAGGACAAATAATAAAAACAAAAATTATAAAACTATATCAGTTTTTTCTATGTGGTTTATAATCTTTTTTCCCTATATCTTTTATCAATTTTTTATTTTAATTCTTCTTTTTTCCATGGGACTTGACCTTGTTTCAGTTCAGCGGTCCATCTTTTAATTTTCCCCCAAACTGGGTCCTGGGTACTTAAACCTGCCAGTTTTTTATAGTTCAGAGGTCCTTTTTGGGACTTGACCTAATCATTAGGACATGACCAACTTAATGGTTCATCAGTCCTTTAGGAACTCTTTTGACTTTTTTATCAATCCATTGCTTCAAATAATTAGCATGAACTCAATTTACAACTCTTCCATAAAAAGATTCTTGAAGAGTAGGCATCAGTCGCCATCTTGACAATAGCTTTAAATGTACCTGACCGCAATGCATCTAGTTTGTTTCTTCTTCTAAAACCATGCATATTGCAATAGGCAACTCTTTTACCTATTCAATATTATGCTAAGGACAGTCAGTTCTTATTGTCCATTGATTTCGCTCATATCCTTTTCTTCAATGTAGTATTGAATGCTTGTGATTGCATATCAATCAGAATATTTGTCAGTCAGTTCAAGTACTGTTTGGCACTCATCCCCACGTTGGTTCCACCACCAAGTATAAAATCGGCGGCAACGTGGCCTTCCTCCCATATAACAGCTCAAATGGCGTTTTTCCCATCACCGTATGATGACTGATATTGTAGGCAAACGTCACCAAACTTAGGTACATTCCCCATGCGAAATTTCTTCCTGCAACCAGCTTCTTCAGCGTCATGGCCAGCATTCCATTCACTCGCCCTACCAGTCCATTTGTCTCCAGCCAATAGGGTACTGAATGACTCCTATGATCCCCATTATCTCATTCAATTGCAGATCACATAAGACATGAAGTTTGTTCCATTATTGCTAAGCAGGACCTACGGACATCCATGTTGATATACTACTTGATCCAGGATGAACTTCATGGTGCTGGTAGCGTCTACTTTTGCCAGAGCCTTCATTTTGGCCCATCTCATCAGATGGTCGATGGCAACTATTATGTACTTGAATCCTCTGTGCTCATCATCAGAGGTCCCATCACATCATTGGACACCGTATGCCAGGAAAAACCATGGCGGACTTGTCAGTATCCAGTTGTATTCTTATGTGGCTTGTGCAGCTGGCACTTTACACAACAAGCTAGATAGTCTGCAACATCATAGTTGATTGACTCCCAGTAGTAGTACTGGCAAATATGATCAGTTGTTTTTCTCTGGCCTCAATGCCCAACAACCTTATAAGCAGCTTGAATGATAGCTGCTCTTTATAAAGGCTTTGGGAATAGTAACTGCTTCTCATTAATCATCTCAAACACTTATCCATCCATGGTCTTGGAGTTTTCCATCGGTTTCTGAAGTGCACCTTGGATTTCTTGGGGCTTGTTCCCAATTTCTCCATCAACCATTCTCTGTAATAGATCATCCGCCTGCTGGTATACCATCTGGACCATTGGTAACCGCAATAAGCCATCCACATTCTGGTGAGAAGCCCCTGCTTGGTGGACAATCTCATAATTGTAAGCCTGTAGCTTAAGTGCCCATTGGGCCAGTCATCCTTCTGGTTCTCTTAAATTTTAGAGCCAATGCAACGAAGAGTGGTCCATCACCACTTTAAAGTGAGTTCCATCAATGTACACCTGAAACTTCCTACATGCATAAATGACAACAAGGCATTCACGCTCAGTTGCAGTGTAGTTCCTCTCAGCAGCTGAGAGTGCCCAGCTCACATGTGCCACCGGATGTTCATCCCCAAGTTCATCTACTTGGCTTAGTACGGCGCTGATCGCCATCACCAAAGCATCAGTTTGTATAATAAACTCTTGATCATAATTCAGATATCTCAAAATTGGAGAATCTTTTAGATACTGGCGTAGCTCATTGAAGGATTCCTGCTCTTCTTCATTCCATATGAATCCTTTTTTTGTCCTTCAATAGATGGAATAAGGGCTCAGCTCTTCAGGCGAAGGCCCAATAAATTTTCTGTAGTATCCAACCATCCCAAGAAACACTTGTATGTCTCAGACACTCTTCAGAACAGCCATCTATTCTATGACTTCTATCTTCTGGGCTTGCAGCTGCAATCCACTAGAGTTGATCATGAATCCCAGATATTTTAACTCTTTTTTGAAGAAGTGACACTTCCTCAGCTTAATCTTCAGTTTAGCTGTGGACAGTCACTTGAATACTTCTTCCAAGTGGTGTAGATGATCAGTAAACGTCCTACTGAATACATTGATATCATCCAATTATACCAGGATGCACAACAACTTCAAGTCGCTCAGTATAGCGTCCATGGCCCTCTGGAATGTTACAGGAGCATTAAATAGACACTGGGGCATCCTCATCGGTTGGTATAGCCCCTGCATGGTAATAATCGTGCATTTTTCCTAGTCTTCTTTTGGCAAGTTGATTTTTCAATATCATGAGATCAGATCCATTGTGGAGAAATACTTCGCTTCTCCCAATCAGTCTAGCGCATTGTCAATCCTTGGTAGGGGATATGAATCCTTCTTCATAATTTAATTCAGCTTTTGTAGTTGATCACCACTCAGTTGGAGCCATCCTTTTTCTTCACAATAAGAATTGGACTCGCCTAGGGACTCAATGATGGAACTAGAAGCCCATGCTTCACTAGTTTGCTAATTTCATCTTCCACTACCACTTCAGCTGCTTTGGATTGTCAGATCAGTCTCATCCTGTTCGGCAAATTTTCCCTGGTGTCAACCTTGTGGATTACATCTCTTGCACATCCCAAATTGTGGTCGTCCTGAGTGAATACTTCCCAATACTTTTTGAACAATTTGAGCACCTCCTCTTGCTGGCCTTCAGACAGATCAGCGAGTTGCTCTTAAAAACCAATAGGTTGATGCTCTCGGTTACCCTGGCCAGTAATCCCATCTCATCAAGAGTCCCAAAATCATGGAATCTCCTCAATTTAGCTGTCAGTATCAGATGAACAAATGCAATGATCTGATTCTTCCTGATCTTCATCAGTTTTTCACTTAAATTCGCCAGGAGAACTCGAATTTCCATGGCCTGGCATTATTATCCCAGGAGCCACCCAAAGCTTCACTATGGACTTTTTCCAGGGGCTTCCAACCTCCCCATACAACAGCTCAGGTATCTCCAAGGTCAACCTCGTGTTGACTATCATCTGCGATCCTGGAAGTATGGTCTTCTCATTCTTGATCCTCAGTTGAATTCCCCAATTCTCTAGAGTTTCCATTGGCATTTCTCGTCACTTTTGACCAACTAATTGTTACCAAATTGGGACAATGTCGTCATTGTATATTAGATTGATGAAGTTGTTTCTTCTATTCAGTGGAGCTTCACCATCCTTCTGATATACCAATGATAACGTCTGACCCAATATGGTCAACGTATTATCCTCAAACTTTACATTTAACTCCATACTTGCATAGAAACTCCATCCAAATCAGAATGTCATAGTTTTGGTTTGCCAAAACTATTGCTGGCGCAGATACCACTAACGACCCAAATCATAGTGGCAAAGCGCTATACGCTCCACAGGAGATGGTGGTGTCTGGCCCAGCTGTCCCATATTTTTTCTTATGTTCCAAGTTTGGCAAGATCTTCATCCTCTTTACCAGCTTGGTTGAGACAATGTTGATGGGCACTCCACTGTCGACAATTTCCCTCACTCTCACTCAATAAACTTGTATAACTATATACATACACTTGAAGTATTGCAATATAGTGTTTACTGATTGTATAGCGGCGTTATTAGCCAAATTGATGTTGTGAATAATTTGCGCTGATAAATCAGGAAACAATTCTTTTATTGGCTGAGGGGGATCAACAGATTAGCTTCATCTAATCAGACTTCAGATAATTCTTTGGAATTCTTGGTAGTTTGAATCTTGTCCGCCAGTTGTTGGGCGTATGGCTGGGCAACTTCCTTGATTGTCTCAGGGTTGATTCCCTTTGCCCCAGATCTGGTCACTGCATTTACATCCAAATTGACCACTTGATACAGCTGGTCCTGCTCTTCATCTATGAACAGATTGCTGATATCAATTTTCTCAGTAATAATGTGAGGAGGAACAGGCTTCTCTGCAGCTCTAGACTATTCCTTATCTAGGCTGTGGGCCCTTTTCCTGATTCCTTGGTGGCAGCTGACTCTTTCGCCTGGACCACATTGATTTGATCCATCAGCTTTTTGCAGTGCACGGCGAAATGTCCTTTCCCACCAAATTGGTAGCAGACCTTTTCCTTCTTATTCAACCATCTGAATTCTTTGGGCTTATTCCCCGGCATGGCTCTGTTCATCTCTTTAGCTCCTTCATTCCCCTTCATGGGATTTTATTTGCATACTTGATTAGATTTGAAACTTCTATTTTGGGGCATCAAATGTTGCTCCCAATAATTCATATTGTCTACCATTTGCGGGGTATTTATTTCCATCATAAAGACAGAAGACATCATGCAATGCAAATCATGATAGGGCCAAAGGGCCACTTGTAAGGCGATTCTGGAATTGAAGTCATCCAGTACCTTTGCTCTAACTAGGATCTGTGACTCCTGGTAAAACCAATCCGCGAAGCTTGCTAGGGACTCATCTTTATGGAACTGGATCCCCATAAACTCCTTTTTGCACTTTGAAATGTGCATCAGACTCACAAATTCCTTCATGATAGCCACCTTTGCCTCCGCATATGACCAGCTGTCCCCCTCCAGGTGAGGTATCACTAAGTTCTGAAAGTCAGTGTCTAGGAAATTCATGACCATCAACGCCTTTTGACAATCCCTTTAGCCATACATGGTCATATTGAACAGTCAGAAAATGCTGGGGCGTTATCCTGATGAAAAGTTGGCAATTTCAGCGTTGCCTTAAATTCCTCCAAGTTATCTCTAGCCAATTTTCTAGGTTCAGCCACTCGGCTCACTTGAGGAGTGACTTCAGGCGTCATCTCCAAAATTGCAGTAAAAGTGGGTGGCATGTTCCTTGGGGTATTTTACTTCCCAATTATTGTGTGAGGACTTCTTTCTTTGGCATCGCTTGCTGTATTTAGCTCACAACCACATTTGTAATTTTTAAGTTCAACCACTTGTATAAAAGTCGCTCTATATCCGCGCTGAATTTTCTCAAATAAGCGTGATCTGCTTCTTGCTCCGTTTTCAGATATAAGACCTTCCAAACTAGGTCCCCTCCTTTTTTTTTTAGTACTAGATGGTCTAGGTCCCCTCCTTTCTTCTTTAACAAAGTTACTTTTCTCAAGCAACTCATTCCTGAAACTCACAACATTATTGATCCCTTCCTCCATCTTGGTGACTCGTTCTTCCAAAGCTGCAAATTCCCAATGATCCACTTAGTTTAGGAAATTCTAATTCACAGTGGCTAACTCCGTCCACATTTTGCATAACTTGTCTATGTACAACATTCTTATAAAGTCTTTAACTCAACTACACCCCTTTAGTGAGCACCAACTTGTAAAAATTTACTGTTTCAGATTATTATTGGCAAACAACTCCAGTAACCTTATTACTGTACAGGTTCAGTTTCTTTGCACTTTGTCTGCATTGTATAGTATATTAGATTTTCAGTTGATAATAATATGACAACTATTATTCATAGTTGAGTGGAATTCTTATATTTCAGCCCAATGCTCAGCCAGTATTCCCGCTTGAAATACTTGAGATGTCATGATCTAGGGATTTGTTCCCTCGTTCTGTCCAACTCAATCTTCTCTGAGATTCCCTGGTGACAGTCTCTTTGGTCCATCACACAGTTGGCAGCTATCCCTGATTGTTTCTTCTTCTTCTCTAGATCCCCACTCAGATCTTTACTATTTTACCAAAAGAGTATCCCAATTATTGCACACAGCAATAATATCCTTGAGAAGAATAGAACAATTGAAAGCTGATAATAGATTACTAATTAAACTATATACCAGATGAACAACTATAGAACTACATATCTGTAATATGATCTAACTATATGTTTTTGTAAATACTGTTTTTTATTATAAGTGAATTCTAGGGAATTTATAGTGGGAATTCAGTCACCTAACCATTGGCTGACACCTCTTCGATGAAATGGCAGCCATTGCTGTTGAAATTCCCATCCTCATCTCAGCAGCGATGGTCTTCCCCATCCTGGCTAGGATTCCATCATTGGACATCCTCAATACCTAAATGGAAAGAGTCAGAAAGCATGTCCCTAACGTTTTCCTCTTTATCCAAGTGAACTAACCATATTTGGCTAGCGACCTGCTTAGGTAATGGACTTATTACCCATTAAGGCAGGTCATGCACCAACTTATCGATTCACTAGTTTCAGGTGGCATCACTCACCTCGCAGGTTGCTACTCATTCTCAATCAGTTAATGATGAAACTTGACTGATCCCAATCGGTTCACCTGATAGTTAATCACTATCAGATGCCCCTATTTCGTCGGCAACTCCGCATAACAAGATCTTAAATATTCATCTGGATTGATCCTCAATGGATATGACCAGGCGAATATCCCAAAATCCCCTCAAACATAGTTACTCCCAAATATGGGTCAACCGATTTCCAATTTACCTCACCTTAGGAAATTATCCCTAGTGATTCCTGGTAATCAAGCAGACTGGGAATATGGGCAAAATTCCCAAAAAAAGCTCTAGGAAGAGGTCCCACAACATCAATGCTAATAGTATGGAATGGGTTACATGGTGGAACCACTGGATGTTGAGAGTGGGGATTAGGTCCAGCTTGGTTTTTACATACCAGACAGTACTCCATTATCCTGGATAGAAACAAGCATTCCCTCCCGAGAACATTGAGCTTTAAGCTACTGGTAGGATTTCTGAATTCCTTATGGCTGACTTGCTAATGTCCCTCTAATATGACGTCAGTTTGAGATAATTGTCTTACATATGGTACTCATTGTTTAAACACAAGTTTGCACAATTGACCGTTCTTGAATTGGAGATTTGTCAATCTTTTTGCTAATTCCTTTTAGATGGTCGGGGATTCATTCTTCCAAATATGTGGTTGGGTTAAGAGGTCATAGAGTTGATCCTCTTCAGGGTCAAATAGTCAAGATGGGAAGCCAAGATAGGCAATCCACGTTTTGGTGTATGACCCTGGTTGATGGATGATGGAAAAGTCGTAGTTTTGAAGTTTTTAACGCTTATTGGGCTAACCTCCCGTTAGGGTCCTTCTTTTGCTGTGGCCATTGCAGGAAAGCATGGTCAGCAATTATAGTGAAATGTTTCCCATATAGATAAGATTGGAAATGCTTAATAGCCAATAATACCACCAAGCATTCACGTTCTGTAATGCTATAATCACGTTCAGCTTTAGATAAGGTCTTGCTGTAGTAGGCGATGGGATGGTCCACTAAGTTCTCATCATGCTGAGATATTATGGCTCCAATGGCAATATTGCTAGAATCAGTAAAGAGGAGTAAAAGTTTATCAAAATTTGGATGAATAAGTACTGGAGAGTGAGAGAGAGATGCGTAACAGGTTGAAGGCCTGCTGTTGTTCTTCTTTCCAATGAAAGGGTATTCCTTTCATTAGTAGATATACCAGAGGCTTGGATGTGTCTGCAAAATGGGAAATAAATTGGCAATATTAGCCCACCATTTCTAGGAAAACTTGTACATCTTGTAGTGATTTAGGGGGAGTCATCTTAGCAATAGCTAAGACCTTATCATTCATCAGGGATATTCTGGCTTTACTGACCTTATGACCCAAAAAAACCATCACTCTGAAAGAAAGAGCATTCCAACGGTTTTAGTTTTAATGATGATTGCTGTAACTGCTGAAAGACTTGCCTGAGTTGATCTATATGTTCAGTAAAGGTTCTTGAAAAAAACGGTAATATCACCAAGATAAACTAGTACGCAGGAGCGTTTTAAATCGTCTAGTAGTCCATCCATAGCGCGTTGGAAGGTAACAGGGGCGTTACATAACCCCTGAGGCATTTGAATGGGCTCAAATAGTCCTTCACTTGGGATGAGATCACATTTTGCCCGATCTTATGGTAACAAATCTACTTTTCAGTATTCACTGGCGAGATCCATAGCTGAGAAATAGTGGGACCCCAACATTAATCATAAAGAGTTGTCTATACATGGCAGGGGGTAACTATCTTTGCGAGTGATAAAGTTGAGGTGGCAATAATCCATAACAACCTGGTGACCACCATCCTTTTTCTGAATTAATAAGAGTTGGGAAGCCCATGGGCTTTTGAAAGGCACAAGTAACCCGGCCTTTAACAGTTGCTGTAACTCTAAGGCCACTTGGGCTTCCTCCACTTTGGATTTTTGATATGTTCAGGAATAAATGAAGGGTGATCCTCAGTTTTAATTTGATGTATTACCCTGGACACTTTCCCATAGTCACTTGTTCCTGAGGAAAAAATATTGCCATATACCTTGAGGAGATTTTTGACACCTTGGTGTTAGTTCAGGGTAAGATTATCTCCAATTTTACTGTCAATCAAAGCTATGGTGGGTGGGGGATCAAATCCTAAATCCTGTAATAAGCCAAAACAATTTACATTGGCAATAATCTCAATGGGACATAGTTTTACATAAGAAATACGGGCATGCTGAAGGACCTGGAGAGCTTTAGTGGTTAGATTACCTAATAGAATAGAGATAGATTTCCCAGAGGCAGGATCCAAAATCCTGGGAAGGTCAAAACTTCCTTGATGGAAGATTTGGGTGTCCACTAAGCTCCAAAATCTGATTAAGAGGGGCAAGAATCTGAATCCCTGTATATACAATAACTTGTGAGCCTGAGGATAATATAATAGAATGAGGGGTATGCGGAGGGATCCCCTCTTTGACATCCACAGCCTCCAGAGGTAACTTAATTTTTCCTCTAAGACTTGGTACTCGATTTCGCAAATGGAGGATGTGTATTAAGGAAGCGTTTCTGTTTTTAGGGGCTCCTTTATTTTTGATGGAAAGTTCAAATATTAACGGAATCCAATATCCTAATAGGGATAGGTATTTTTTCTTGTGGTTGATGATGCAGTCAAACTCCCACATTAGTTGGACCCTAATAAACAACACATAAGTATCATTTTTTAATGTGATATTGGTGGCAGTAATTAAAAGTTTCCCAAAGTGAAGGGGTAATGCAGAATATGCTCCAATCGCCTTAGTAGACTGACTACCTGCTGTTCCATATTCAGCTTCATGGATCAAGTACAGAGCCATTTTTATCTTTTGGATAAATTGGGAGGAAATAAGGTTAACCAGTGAGCCAATATCAATTATTGCCAGGACTTTAACCTTATGTATGACTACCTTGACTTGAATCACCAAAGATCCAAACTGTGAATTAACAGCTATTAGACTGTTGGTAGGGATTTGAAATGAAGCAAGTGGAGGATTCTTCCATTGCCAGGATCTGGGATGTTCAATGCATTTGAACTTTTTGTCTGCCAGCGATTGACTTTCCATAGAAGAGTTGACTGTCAAAATTTGTTGGGGTAACTGACCAACATAAAAGTAAGAGAGCGGGAGATGTTTATTTCCTTGGATAGAAAGGGTACGTCAACTTCTGCAGGGGCAGCTAACACAAAGCATCCTGAAGTGCTTAGGATAGAGCTAGAGCTAGAACAAGGGTCTTAAGGCACTTGTTTTCCATCAACATAGGGAACCTCTTGTCCTATACTGACTGATCTTTTGCTGACTTACGTTGAAGGATGCATCAGTCAGCTACAGTGTTGTTGTTTCTTCTGCAATGAGTGCAGTATAATTCAGGTGTAGGCGAATTGGGGGGGGTGTAATGGCCAATACTTGGGACTGGGGCTTATTGGTGTTAAAACTAGGTGGCCTGATGGGTTTATGTAATTATTTAATTTATTCAGGGGGCCGACCATGAGATGAACACTTTCAGTATGGAAACTAACAAGCACTAAATAAAAAGCAGAGGCACCCCAGAGAAGCTAACGCTGTCTCCTGTTGCTAGCGGGAACGCCAAATAAAGGAAGAGGGGTATCATGAGTAGAGGCTTGCGCCACTATAGAGCACGTATGAAGGAAAGGGTCTGAAGTGATGAACCAAACCGGAAACCAGGATGAGACCAACTGTCTTTGATGGGATGGGAGGTGCCAAAATGACCATGCTTGAAAGTGGTCCATGAGGTGCAACTGGAATCGGCAGACATCTTCCTGGATGGCAGGAGTAGAGCCTGAAATGGCATCCAAGACAACCGTGTGGATAGTCCACATTGCAATTGCTATCACTAAGGCTTGGAGGGAAGGTTGTATAGGAGAATTCAAGGACAAGGCGAAGATGTCCTTAGATAGGATGAAGGGCTGTGTTTGCTCCTGGCAAAAGAGACGTTGAACCTCATTCCAGATTACTTCTGATGGAGGGCACTCTTCCAAATGGTGGACCAAAGTCCCATATTGGTCACACTCAACACATGAGGAGTGTGACGTGTTGGATCGCTTGGTGGTACAGTATACCCGTTTCAAGCAGTGCCACACATGGGAACAAACATGCAGCTGCAGAAGAGGGTGATGGGCGTACTTCCAGATGGCTTTCTGGGTTGCTAGGGAGTAGGGAATGTCCAACATATCCAGATAATCCACCCTGGCCATAATAAGAAACCTCCTTGGTATCACACTGTTCAGAATGGCTTGGCCTTGTACTTCCAGTGTGAAGCGGGAAGTAGGGCAACCCCTCTGGGCGGTGTTCCCACTTATGAAAATTCTCCACTCAGCGCTCTGCATAGAGAAAATTCGTTTGAAGTGAGGTGACGTCCCATGTGAGCCCTCAGCAGAGGGATGTGAGGCGAGATTTTAACAGAGAATGGAGGTGGGTAGGATTGCTGAGGCCCAGGGCACGGGAAAAGTTGGAGCGGGCTGTGAGTGACCAGTGCTGGGCCTGGAGTATGGGGTTGGTGACTGCAGCGATCCAGGTGCCAAGTATTTTGGCAGCATGGGCCTCAAAGTTGAGCAAGCCCATACCACCACTATGGCGAGAGCCAAACAAGATGACCAGATGCATAGGCGGTGGGTGGCCTAACCAAAGCCACCCTTGCAGGAGGGCAATTAACGAGGTGAAGAAGGATGAGGAGAAGGCGATAGCATGGTCCACAAACCAAACTTTAGATAGGAGCATAGAGTTGGCCAGCACAACTCTACCTGTGAGGGAAGTTAGGTGGGCTCTGAGGGAAGCGATGCGTTTTGTGACATTGTACAGAATATGGTGCTCCATCACCGTTGAGGCGTACCCTCCTGCCTCCAGCCACACCCTCAAATGGAATACTGAACCAGCAGTGGGTCTTGGCACAAAAGGGAGCACAAGCGGGGTGGTATGGGGTGAGTGGAGGAAGCGAGCCTGTGAGCTAGCTACTGGAGCAGGTAGAAAATGGGGTGCTGGTGACCAGTGGGCTTGGAACTGACCAAGGATAATGATTTCAGTTTAAGAGGCGTTAAGTGCAGCGTTACTTATCCTGGAGTAAACCTGGATAGTAGCCTCAAGCACTCGTGCATCTTGGTTTTTAGACATCTAACCACACAATCATCAGCAAACGCTAACATCTTAACCGGTGCTTGGCATTGAACATGGACACTAGTAAGGCGGGCATTCACGTTGCATAAGTGGGTCAAGGCTGAAGTTATATAAGAGTGGGCTCAAAGGGTCCCCTTGGAGGAGGCCCCTTTGAGGGCGAACTACATCAGTGAGGAAGCCAGGGCCACTCACAGCCATTGTGGCGGATTCCATAAGCAACATCACCCAATTAATGAATTGATGGGAAAGTGGAACTTGTGGAGGCAGGCTTTTGAGGTAATCCCAGTTGACTCTATCATACGCTTTCTGCTGGTCTAAAAACAAGTGCCCCAGTAGCCATGGACTGGCAGATGTTGGCTACAGTGTGGATTTTGTCCCATATAGACCGCTTGGGAATGAAACCAAATTGCTCAGAGGAAATTAGACTAGAGGCAACTTCCCCTAGGCGGTTGGCCATAATTTTAGTAAATAACTTAGTGTCAGTGTTAGTAAGTAAAATGGGGCGCCAGTTAGCCAAGTTCAGCTTATCCCCTTTCTTAAACAGCGTTATGGTGAAAGCTTCCTGGCCCCCAGGAAGGAGTCACATTTCCATTAAGCACTGGTTAATTAATGCAAGCAACAAAGAGGTATAATAATTAAAATATCTCTTGTAGAACTCATAATTAATCCCATTTGGACCTGGGAATTTTTCTGTGTGGTGCACCGTGAATGGCATACCAGAGTTTATCCTGAGAAATTAAATTCATCAACTACAGATAAAGGGAAACAGTTCAGATAAGTGCTTTTTGAGAAATTTTAACTTCAGCCAGTTTATTATATTGGAGAAATACAATTCAAGCAATAATTTTGAACTTTGATTGCCACTTCGGCTGGAGTATCTGTGATGGAGTGGTCTGGCCGCCTCACCTGTGTGCAGGCCAAGCTCTGTCATGATGCAAAGAATTTTATGGAAAAAATAAGTGGAGAACATGTCGCAGCCATTATGTTTTTTTCCTTATGCTGCATACAAATGCGATGTTTGTGTTGCCTTACCAGTGCGTTAAGGTGAGTGGACACTTCGGCCCACTTGCAGTCCCAAGCCAGGCTGTAGCCTGCAGCAGGGACGTTAAACTCCAGGTGGTTCACCTCTGCGAGCATGCGCATAATGACCACTGATGCAGCCCAAGAGCGACATGATGATAAGTGGCATGCCTGGTGGATGGTGTTTGCTTTGAAGGATGACCAGGTAGAAAGCAGGTCTGCACAGAACAGTGTGGTGAACTCTGGTGCTGAAGTTTCAGTTTCCACTCACGAGGAAAACCAGGGCGACATGATATTGACTGGATGAAGCTTGCAACACTTTGGCACCTGTGCGCCTGGTTGCACCAAAGAGAATGAAATTGACACCAACCTGTAATTGGAGAAATCGATTTTTGTCATCATAAAGTGTGAAACCTGATACTGAAAGTCCAAGGGAGCAAGAATAAGGATAATGCGGGACATAGACCTCAGCTGACCGTTGTGCACAAGGAGATGAGACATTTTGGGGAACACCGGTGCATGTTTAGGTAGGGTATCAAACAGCCCCAAAGTGGCTTTTAGAATGCAAAGTTCTACATGCTTCTGTGGGGGTCAGGTGCAGAAGGCCAGCGGTCAGTGGCCAGGTTGGCCCAGCAGTTCATGTACCCACCACAAACAGGTTAGGAGGAAGTGGGAGGGAAGAAATGGATAATAGGAATTCCCAGTGAGCCCGCACACAGGTCAGGGCATAAATATTAACAATAGCGTTCACTTCATCATCCCACAAGAAGGACACCACAAGCACACAGCCGCCTGACGGGTTTATGTAGTTTGGCTGGAATTTCCAATATAGCCTCTTTAATATGGAGGAGGGACGTTAAGTTAGACTTCACCGCTATAAGACAAAGTATGATATTAGGCATATTTTTAAATTCTGACAATGCAGCGGTGATGGCATCGTCTAACATAAGACAATTCCTTGTAACCAAAGTTTGTGCTTCAAGGTAAAAATGGTGGGTGAATTCACTTATAGTTTCCCCCCAATTAAGGCTAATACCCATAAAGGTCTGTTTTTGGTTGGTTAAGGTTAAGTCGCTCCCAAATTCCCAAAGCAATGCAGTCTTGGAATCAGTTCAAGTATGTCAATGCATCAGATGGGGGACCATAATGTCTTGAGCCATGTGACTAAGGCAGTTAGTTAGGTGTTTAAGTCGCTGGGTGTCAGTGGCTTCTTCCATAGCATTTTCATAAAAAATAAGAAAGAGAAGATGAGCCCTTCGAATGGGACATAATTATCTTTGAACGATGGCTTAAACATGCCATTAGGGGGTTAATGGTCAAACAACGTTTACTGACATAGGGGGACCATTTTCACCTAAAGAACTGTTATTACTGGACGTTTTGTATGGATGGATGGCGTCCACTTTATTTTGTAAGGTGTTGATATCCTCAATTTATGAGTCTACCTGATTGTAGGTGGCATGCTGAGCCAATTTTTGGCAACAAGAGGGGATAACTGCCAAATTTTGCTTTTGAGCTCAGTAGTTGCATCTTGAAGTTTGAGTTGGTGTTGCTCAAGGGTGAGAATTTGTTGCTCTATCGCGTGCATCATAGCGGGGAAACTCCAAGAGTTTAAGTCATTTCTGATCTAAAATGAGATTGGACGCCAGATTGTTATTGTTCAAGGTTGGGTTTTTTCATTGTTATATTTCACTGTGAACTTGAGGTGTACCTGGCAGGGAGCACCAGTTTGTCAGGACCACAGGTGTGAGCCTCATATCCCTCAATATTTTGAGGCATGGGACACAAAGTTTCAGGGTGTTGGATTTCCTGTTTTTTTCTTCTCTTGGTCGAGAAGTCTTTTTCCAAATACTACGTCTGGAGAGGAAATTCCTAATAAAAATATATCGATTTTTACTTAAAATTGTGAAAAGGGGAAAAAGTGTAAAGTTTATTAGCTTAATACCAGCTATATAAGGGTAATTGGGGAGGTGTTTTGGGGAAAAAGCTAAACAGTTAAGCCTAGATCTAAAATAAATGAATTGAGGATTTGGTGGCAGCCAATTATCTCGGTTGAATTGCTTATGCTCATCTCATGGCTCAGGTTTGAACCCTGAGTTTGGGAAGCTCCAAGGAAGCATGTTTTAACCGAGTTGTTTGGGGGTTGATCTTTAACTTTGATAATTGTCAACTTTTTCAGGGATTATACCTGACAGAAGTTTGGGCTTTTTGGTTGGATTGGGATCCTTTCCCGTGATATGACTTATCCAAATCTGCCATTCAGGTAAGAATACCAACACATTCCTTCAATCAATTACTTGAGTTTGGTCAAATTTAAAGTATAGTACCCTGTAAGATGAAAATGTGCACTTATTGGTGCACCTGGGCTTAGCACCACTTCCACCAATTGATGGTTCCCCTGTTTGTGGTTAAATATGATTCCATAAGACCAACCTTCCTTGTTGGTCATCTTCTTTGCCAATAAAATCCAATTAGTTTATGTTTTTTTTAATTATGTTAATTTGGGCAAACCTGTGCGCAGACCTCTTTAAGGAGTGTTGGATTTTTGGCTTGGAAAATGGCTCGCTGGTGCTTGCTGCCTTAAATCCAACAATACAAATCAGGGGCGTTTTTCACCACTGATAGGGAAATAATAATAAAAAATAAAGTGATTATAAAAGTTTAACTTATAGTTTTTAATAGGCGCTGCGTGGGGGTAAAAAAGAGCATATCTTCAATAAATTGATAAAGGCATTTAAAAAATTGAGGCTTGACATTCATATGGCTTAGGAATTTCCAAATTTGCAATATGCAATTATATCCTATTGAGGCTTAACAAACTTGAATCTGTTTGATGAAACGATGGATGGGGAATCACTATTGACCAAACGTACCCATGATGTAACAACTTGATGTATTTCAGCCATTCCCCATCTGAGAAAATCTTTTCACCTTGGGGACCCCTGCCACGCCTATAAAAGGGGGTGGTCCCCACATAGGTGTTGGAATGGATTTAGCATGGTTGGGGAAGCATCATATGATGAATGCTTCAGAGTCTGCTTTGTAATCAGAGTAATCTAACTATTAGTTATTGATTTAATTGCCCAGGGAGTAGTTGAAATTGTATTTCTAATTTGCGGGGTTCCACTGATAATTGGCCAGGGCCTTTTGGATGACTAATTCATTATTTTTATTATTAAATTCAATTTCCTCCTTGTTGGGGGCTTGTAAATGCCTTACATTGCCTCTATTTGACCGAATTTCACTCCCAACATTCTTTTTCAGAAGCCTAGGAGGCAAATGTCCGACATTATCCCTTAAGAAGGTTGGGGGGTGAATAGGGCTGAAGGAAATGGCCATGAACGCGGTTGTGGTGAGTCTGGAGGAGAGGGATTTGATAGAATAATCATCCCCTCATTTGTATGTGACTGAGAAGGGCCCTTCCCAGACAGAACCGAGATTTTCACTTCTTGGAGTGATTCAGTTATGGTAAAAGAGTACCAGATCAGATACTTGTAATGAGGGAAGAGGGCCCTGAGCTCATTCGTGGCTTGGCTTCCTTTGGTAACAGTCTTAGCCAAGTTAGTCATGGCCTCTGATTGTAATTGGATGATGTGTTGGGCCAACTTTTTCATGGTCTGTTCTGGAACAGTCCTATCAGAGAAAATATCTTGGGTAATAATGCTGGCACCCCAGGTTCTCACCCATATAACACCCAGAAAGGGGACATATTGAGGATGCGATGGTAGCTAATTCAGTAGGCCATGAGGGCACTGGGCAAGTAGAGATCCCAGTGGACAGGGTCTGAAGTGGCCATTTTGCGTAAAATTGAGACCAAGGTCCCATTTACTCTTTCTACCAACCCATTTGTGGATAGGTTATAGGGGGCTGAGAAGAGTTGTTGAGCTCCCATAGACGTGGCAAGGAGCTTTACCACTCATGAAGTAATTTCTTTCCCAATGTCACATAGGAGGTCCTGGGGGCACCCATGCCAGGTGAAGATGTACTGGTGTAAGAAGGCAGCCGTAGCTTTAGCAGTCTGAACGGGAAGAGCCACAGCTTCAACCCACTTGGTGAAATGATCAATAACAACCAAGATATAGCAGTTTCCACCTGTACTTTGAGGGAGAGGACCTATCACTTCCAAACTTATGGTGTGGAAGGGTTGATGGGGCGCTGTAGGTTGATACTGATATTGGGTCTTGAAACTGGTTTGTTTCTTACAGGTCAGGCATGCATCTAAGACTTCAGTTATGGTCTTTAGGATGCCCTCCCAATACTACTGCTCTTTTATCCACTAGTAGGTTTTGCGTACTCCACCATGCCTCATGATAGTGTGAGACTCTAAAATGACAGGAACACGCTCAGATTGTCGGAAATAGGGCAACCAAAATACTCCTACTTTCTTATATAATTTCGTGTTCTCTACTTTTATGTTGCAGGAGTGATGAGCGAGCATCTTCTGTACTGGTTCTTCTTCATCAGCCCATGCATCAGGAGTCATAAGGAGATCGTGTAACCTCTCAGCTTCACTATTGTCTAAGTGAAGAACAGAAAGCTGTGTTAACCCATCTACATTCATGTGGCGCGTTCCTTCCCGATGTTCAATGGTCATATCATAATGCTGGAGCTTCAGAGCCCAGCGAGCCAACCGCCTCATGGGGTCCTTCATATTCTGCAACCACTTCAGAGAGGCGTAGTAAGTGATTGCTTTGAAGGGAGTCCCATATAGGAAGGGGAGGTAGTGTTTGACAGCAAGCAGGACAGCCAAACACACCTTCTCCATGACGCTGTAGTTATGCTCAGCTTTAGAAAGCATTTTACTGAAGTAAGATACGGGATGATCAATTCCATTTTCATCCAGCTGGGTCAAGATAGCGCTAAAAGCATAATCAGAGGCATCTGTAAACAACATAAAAGTATTGTCATAGTCAGGGTGATGTAATATGGGCCTTTTTTGCAATAAGGCCTTCAGAGTCTAGAAGGTGGCCTGTTGTTCAGCGCCCCAATAGATGGGGGTGTTCTTGGCCAAGAGACGTACAAGGGTTCATTAAGCTGGGCGAACTTGGGAATGAACTGATAGTAATATCCCATCAAGTCCAAGAATACCTGGATGTCACGAAGGGTTTTGGGAGCGGGCATCTTATATATTGCTTTTACTTTATCTTACAGAGATTGTATCCCATATTGGGATAAGTAGTGCCCGAGGAAATCCAACTTCTTTTGGAAAAAAAGTACATTTAGAGGGCTCCAGCTTTATGTTAGAGTCCCAAAAATGTTGAAACACCTCCTTTAGGTGCGTGAGATGCTCTTTGAATGTCTTGTAGAAGACTGTGATGTCATCAAGGTAGACGATCACACAGCTCAGCTTAAGGTCCTGGAGAATATGATCCATTGACCGCTGAAAAGTAGCAGGCGCATTGCACAACCCCTGAGGTAACTGAGTTGGTTGAAACAAACCCTCACTGCAGATAAGGGCGCACTTCTCCTGATCCTGCGGAGAAAGGTCCATCTGCCAATACCTGATAGCCAAATCCATGATGGAGAAGTATTTAGACCCAGAGAGTTGGGCCAGAGCGTCATCAATGCGGGGGATAGAATAGCTGTCCTTCTTGTTAAGTTATTCAGCATATGGTAGTCCATTACTACACAATGACCGCCATTTTTCTTCTTTATCAATAGGAGCGAGGATGACTAATGGCTTTGGGAAGGTACCAACAACCCAGCATCCAACATCTGTTTGGGCTCCGTCCACATCTGTAGCTCCTCAACTTTGGATTTGTGGTAGAATTTGGAGTAGATGGGCTGAGTATCACCAATGTCAATGGTATGAGTACAACCTTTCATGTGCCCATAGTCAGTATCAGATTTAGAGAGGATGTCTCTATAGGAACCTAGTAAGGTGTGGAACATATTCAACTCAGCTGGGGTCAATTCGTCAGAGATTTGAACAGAGGGTAGGGTAAATAAGGACTGGTCAGCGGGTAGCCCTATATCCGCCATAGATCCAATACAGTGAACTTTCTTATTTCCTCAAGGGGAATCAACATACCCCTTACAATCTCATGATGCTTTTTTTACAACCATATCCTTCTTGGTAAGTTTTCCTAGCAGAATGTTGATAGGTTGTTGATAGGCAGGGTCAAGTACACCTGGCAAAACTTTGGGCTCCAAATGACTAACTCCATCAATGCTAGTTAAGTGCAGTAAGAAGTTATGAGGGATTGTAAGGTAATCTTAGTATCAGATACCCTTTGTTCACCCGCTTTAATTACAAACTCTTCTGAAGCATAGAACTGGATATGCTCAAGGGCGTCCACTGATGGAGGCAAAATTTTTGTATGCCTTCCTGCCATGGTGTAATGTAATGTTAAGGAGGAAGAGGGAAACTCAACAGTGGAAGCATAGTCTTTTTTGTTAAGCTCTTCATTGGTCAGAATCAATGGACCTCATAGTTAAGCAAGGAGAGATAGCACTGCTTCATGTTAATAACCCCTTCATATTCGAGTATGAACTGGGTTCCAATGAGTAGAAAATAGGTATTGTTGGTCAAAGCCACTGCCGTAGCTGCCAAAAGAAGCTTCCCAAAACGAATGGTCAGGTAAAAGTACGCCCCAATGGCGCGGGTATTGTTTGGAACTGCAGTTCTGAACTCTTGGGTGTAATTGAGGTCAGGAGCCAGCTTAATTTTCTTAATAAGCTTGGATGACACAACATTCACTGGGGACCTAGTGTTAAGGTTAGCCTAACCTGAACACCATTAACGACGGCCTCCACTTTAGTTAAAGCACCACCCAAGGAGGGGGAAGAGCGAGAACCTCTTTTAGATGAAGAGTGGAGGCAAGTCATTTGGCCATTTCAGGGTATTTCTCCTGGATAGTCAGCAGTGTATGAATGCACTGGGTAGATCGGAAATATGTGGCAATGAGCTGGTCAGCATCACTGGCAGTGTCAATAATCTCAAAAACCCTTTATTACATGCCGCAGATAAGTTTGACGAGGGATCTTAGCCCAATTCACTCTCTCTGGACTCAAGTGATCAGGTACCTCCACTTCACCTGGGGCTCCTAAAACATAATGACCAACATCATCATCACCCCCTCAGACTCGTCGTCAGAGGGATTATCAATGCAGGTTAGGGAGCTCATAGGAGGTGTGATATATTTAGGACTTCCCTTATGGGGTTATAGGTCCTGGGGTTGCTCCTCCACTTTATTAACTTTTGGGGGAGGTGTTGGAATTATCACAGCCCGAGTTTTGACCTTTAGGGCAGAGGGTTTTTGCCGCCTCATGGAGACAGGTTTCAGGCTAAAGTTAGTTGATTGAGAAGTTGAAGGGGATAGCACCTTGGAGGGGGATGCTATAACTTCAACAGCTATGGGTTGTTTGGTGGCTGTGCGCTTCTGTGAAACAGGCGGTGTAGCTTGTGGAACCTGAGAAAGGGGTTTGGGCTTAAGAGTCAGTTTTGGGACCACTTGGGAAAGCCTCTCTGAAGAAGATGATGAACAAGGCAAAGGAGCTACTGCTTTCACCAGCTGCGTCTCTTGAACTGAAGATGAAAGGGAGCACTGCCACATGACCGCCATTATTAAATGGTTATAGTTATGTGAAGAGGAAACAGTGGGTGATGGAAGCTCTGTAGGAGCCAGTTTCCAGAGGGAAACAGCCGTAGTAGATGCTACTTGGAGCGGCGTAGGATCTTGGATCATAGCTCCTTGTGTAGGGTCACACTCATAGATATCTGCAACTGCTAATAAAGCCTACTTGATATCTCATACAGTTTTAAACGTGTGCTTTACAAAAGAGAGATGCATTGCCAAGGAGGGATGAGATGTCAATCCAGCTAAGATAGCCGCAATTGCATCTTCAAGAGGGAGCATCTGTGCAAGCAACAGAGGTTGAGCTTTATTATAGAAGCGCTCAACAAACAAGGTGATCGATTTTACCTCTTGCAAACTAAGGCACATAAAGGCCTTTTTTGCCGCTGCAAACTTTGCTTAGAACCAAAATCATCAATCAGTTTTTGCTTAACCTGTGCCCAGGTACTGAGGTTGACCATGGTGGGGACCATTTATTCTTGTTCTTTTGTAATTTAAGCAAGGAATAATGAACGAATTTTTTTTCTGGTCAGTGGCTCCTTCCATCATAGATTCATACACATATAGGAAGGAGGCAATACTGCCATCACCAGTATGAACTTGTCTCGAAGAGGGGGTTTTCATATACTAGGGCATTGTAGTGAGTGCTGGTCTAGACTTTTAAGGCGAGACAAAGCACTAGCTAGCTGGAGTTCAATGGAGGCTAGCTGAGGGTTCATTTCCATAATTTTTGTGAACAGGCCCCCTATAGTGAGCACCACTTGGAATTTGGCTTGGAAAACAGCTCGCTGGTGCTTGCTGCCTTAAAGCCAACAAATAAACCAGAGGCGTTTTTCACCACTGATAGGGAATAATAATAAAATAAGAAAATTATAAAAGTTTAACTTATAGTTTTTAATAGGCGCCATGCGGGGGTAAAAGAGTGTATATCTCTAATAAGTCAATAAAGTTATTTAAAACATCAAGGCTCAACATTCATATGGCTTGGGAATTTCCAAAATTGGTAATATACGATTATATCCTACCAAGGCTTGACAAATTCACATCTGTTTGATGAAACAATGGATGGGGAATCACTATTGGCCAAAACGTACCCATGAGGTAATAACTTGATTTATTTCATCCAATCCCCATCTGAGAAAATCTTTTCACCTTGGGGACCCATGCCAAGGCTATAAAAGGGGGCGGTCCCCGCGTAGGTGTTGGAATGGACCTGGGCATGGTTGAAGAAGCATCATATGATGAATGCCTCATAGTCTGCTCTGTAATAAGAGTAATCTAACTATTTGTTATTGATTTATTTGCCCAGGGAGGAGTTGAAATTGTATTTCCCCAATTTGTGGGGTTCCACTGAGAATTGGCCAGGGTCTTTTGGCCGACTAGTTCATTATTTTTATTATTAAATTCTATTTCCTCTTTGTTGGGGACTTGTAAATGCCTGACATTGCCTCTATTCAGCCAAATTTCACTCCCAACATTCTTTTTCAGAAGCCTAGGAGGAAAATGTCTGACAAGGAGGTCTTGACCAAAGACAGCCATTTTATCTGCACTATATTTACTACTGCAGCATGTGCACAGCTGGGCCACCCTGGTCCCCTACAGACCAAGGCACCCAAGTACCCCAACCCTGAGCACAGCCTGGGTATGGACACCTCGATATGGTTAACCCAGGTCTTGTTGTTTGTTTGCTACCTACTAATAAACACTGACTTAAACACCCTTGTCTTTTAACTTTAGCTCCAGCACCCTCTGCAAGGCTATTATCACATTATTACTGACAATGGTTCCCTGGCATTGTGAAAGTGCACCATGCACCACCTCACTAGGAGCTGGAGAGTTATGGACACTCTCCTGACATTAGATGACCAACCTTTTAATTTTATGTTCATGATTTCTATCTGTGTGAGACTTCTGAAAAGTGGGAATTGGGTGCACCAGCTGCTGGTCACAGCCACATAGGGATCACCTCCGTTTTTTCATTTTGCCAATTGTTGGAGCATCTCAGCGTTATTCTTGCTACCTCTGACTGGGAAGTACCCACACTTCTTGCTAATACATGGTGGATATGGATGCTTTGTGATCCAGGAGTCATGATTACCTGACTTTCCACTGAAATTAAGAAAATTAATATAGTTAAAATGTTTTTTCTTGGCACCACATTTGGAAAAGGCAGGCGGTATCATCAATGAAGGGCCTGGTGGTGATGGCCTTGGATAATGGCGCACAACCCATCGCTGAAGTGGGTATGGGATCATTTTCAGCCCAAAATGTGTTTATAATGCTGATTCCTTTTATAAAAATGAGCCATATATCTTCTCTTATAGATCTAAAATGGAACCCATTTCAGAATACCAAATCACCACAGAGAACCCATACTTGACCAATACTATGATCTGCAGAACCAAGAAGGTGGAGAAGGAGTTACTTTTACAATATAAAGACGTTTATGCAATTGCTGAAAAAATGGTGGGATATGTGATCTTAGTATTAAGAGTGGCTAACTATCCCTCTCTATTTTTTAGCACTAGGTGGTCCCAACCTAAAGGGGGGATACACCGATCTAATATCCCTCTCTTTTTCTGATGCCAAAACGTACCCTGGGGGTATGCTTATTCCTGAAGAAGATTTTCATGGTGAAGTGTTAGCGTTGTCTGATATAAATAAAGACCATTATGAATATTTTTTAGCTGCTATTGTTTCATCCCCTTTAGCAAAACAGCTTTACTATTTTGGTGGATACTGGAGCCTCAGAGAATTTTATTGACCAAGACCTATCCGACTACCTTGAGCTTAGTTACTTGCCAGGTAGTATAATTAGGGGAGGGGCTTTCCAAGGTATTCCCATACTGAAGATTCTAAGGTCAGTGGATTATCAAGTGGGAAAGTATCATTTGTCAGACTGTTTCCAAGCAATCAAAAACCTTCTGTACCCCATTATTTTAGGAATAGAGTGGTGCCGAAAGTTTGACGTCAGAACTAACTTGAAAGACAATAAATTGTAATTAGCTTAAAAGAATGGTCATATATTAGCTGTTTCTTTTTTCTGAGGCTAATTCTCAGGTAGATCTACCACACTGGCCCAATATCCCCACTCTCAGTCTCAATCCATTGTTGAAGCCCTCACTGGAGGTTCCCTTACCTTCTTGTTTGGAGGTTCTGGAATCTACGTTTGATGCAGCTTCATCCAATGTAAAATCTGCTCATTCAGAGTTTGATTGCGAGACAAGCTCACTGTTGATCTGGTGTGTATATTTTCCCAAATTTACCCTTTGACTGTACAGGAGGAAGCGGCGTTAGATGTGTGGATTAAGGAGCAGGCAGACAAAGGCGCGATTTTTCAGCGTACCTCCCCACTATGCTCCCCACTTCTCTTCATGAAGAAAGCTGATGGTACTTTACGCCCATGCATAAATTATGGGAACCTAAACAATATCACTGTGGTAGAATTACATCCCATCACTCTAGACTCACAGATTTCATGTGGTGTGGAGAAGTCAAAATTCTCCAAACTGGATCGCTTAAATGCGTTTAATCAAAATCCAGATCAATAAGGGCCAGGAGTGGCTACCACATTCTGCACCAGAAAATGAATTTTCCAATTTCAAGTTATGCCATTTGGGCTTAAGAATGCCCCTGCTATCTTTCAACACTGTATTGATGCGGCTTTGGGGACCTGCTGGGTTATGCGCGGTTGCCTACATGGATGATATTCTGGTGTTTTATACTAACAATGAGTCTTATGCAGTACACCTTCAGCAAGTGGTGGAGAGGTTAAAGGCAGTCAACCTTGCGCTTATGATCAGTAAGTGCAATTTCTTCAAGTCCCAGGTCACCTTTCTGGGCAAAGTTGTGTCTGATTAAAGACACATGAGAAACTCCAGACAAGGAGAAGACAAAATGTGAGTGGCCCACCCCAACTTTGGTCAAGGAATTGGGAAGTTTTTTGGGGACGTTTAAGTTCTTTAAGAAATTCATGCCAATCTTTGTAAAGTGGTGGCGCCTCTGTATAAGGCAAATGGAGCTAAAGTGCTCCAATGGTCCCCTTTTTCAGGATGCTTTTTAAGCGGTAAAGTGCACCCTGTTGTCCTTGTCCATCCTTTGCCATGTAGATCCCAAAAAGGAGTTCATTGTGTCTACTGATGCCTCCAACTTCTCCATAGAGGCTGCCTTATTACAAGTAGGTGAAGATGGAATAGAGCATCCAGTAAAATATTTTTCTTAAAAGATGTCTTTACCTGAGTAAATTATACTGTTTATGATAAAGAGTTATTGGCAATGGTTGAGGCGCTGACTTATTGGCATCATCACTTGCATGGCTCATCCCAACCCTTCTGCATACATACAGACTGCCTTGCCTTGCTGTACTACCATGCGCCTCATGACTTGAATCCACAGTAAACCCACTGGCATGAGATCCTAGCCCAATTTGTGTTTTCCTATGAGTTTACTAAGGGCAAGGACAATGGTTTGATGGGCGCTGTTAAGTTTTCAGCTGATGGTGCAAGTTAAAATAACTTAACAGTGAAATTGAGGATATAAACTCACTTTTTCAAATGGAACTCCTGCTTGTAATTGGAAAGTAGATTCTCCAATAATCCTCAATAATAGCCAAGTAACTCCGGTATACTCACTGTTCTTAAGTCTACTGGCACCAACAAATACAAGACCTTCTGTCTTTGTATAAAATCAGGAAATTATTCCTCTATAATTGGGATTACTTCTCTGGCAGGCAACTATGTACTTTTCTTAGGGAAGAATAAACGCACACAACTATCTAATATAGATGTAATGGCGACAGATACAAATATCTGACAGATGACAGATAGATAATAATCAATAAACTAAGCGACAGTAGTCATTAATGATCAATAAACTAGTAAATGATGATTAATTGATTTAATCGATGTTTTGTTAATCAGCCAGGCACCAGTATTATATACCTCCCAGGCATCTCCTGGCTGAACTCATCTATTAGATGAGTTCATTCATATCATGCCAATCCTCTGCTGGTCATGGCAATAATTATGAAAAATCCCCAAGTAAATTTGGCCCATGAATAATAAAAATAACAATTGTTTCAGCCCGATTGGAGGCAATTTTACTCTCATAATCAGGACAACTTTGGGTTTTGAACTCAACATCAAAATCTTCCCAATTAGAGCTATATCATAGCTCAACATCTAACAATAAATGGGGAATAAAAAATATATGATCATAAAAGATGATGCACCCCAATTTGGGACGTCAGCAGGCCTCTCAATAGCACTAAGTATGCCCATAATTGGGACATCTATGTTTAAGTGCTTAATTATTGATTTCATTAAATCAAACCCAACTTCTACCTTAGTGCATTAAGATTAATGTACTAATTTGGGAGGTGCAATTTAGTTAATGCCGTGGGACCACTTTGCACTCAAGTGTACCCATAATTGGCCATAATATAATATCATAGTTACTATTAGCTATGATAATTGGGCACCTCAAATAAAATTAGAGCGGTTATGAGGTGAATCTGATTTATCAAATTATGCAGATGAATTGGGAGAATCAAAGGATCCATCAATGGAAGTAATCTATCAGCATTGATGGTTTTCTTAAAGGGTTTATTTTTGAGTCAACCATCAAAATCTAACAGACACTTTGAGCCACAACCCAGCACTTGCTCCTGATCCTAGGGAGGTAGAGGTGCATAATACCCACTTGATGATTCTGCTAGGTAATATTGTGTCTCAACTCCCTTCTCCCTCAGCCCATGGGCCAGCGCTTGCTCCTCTGGAAAATGTGGAGGAATATGGTATGTTTATAAAGGCAGTCCTTTCTCAGCCTTTGACAGCCAGATATACTCTGACCCTAGCCAAGTGTGCGTTGAATAAGGGGGATATTACCAGGAGTTATCATGTGAAGGATGAGATAGTATGGCTTTAGGGGCGCCTATGGGTTTCAACTGGACCACTTTGCTTGGATATCATCTGGGACCATCATGACGGAATTATTGTTGGTCATCCTGGGAAGGCAAAGTCTCTGGATCTAATTTGCTTCACTAATAATTGGAAAGGGTTAGCAGCACAGGTGGGCAGGTATTGTAAAACGTGCCTGGTCTGCAACCAAATGAAACCAAATCACCAGCCATTAGCGGGGTTGGTGGTACCAGTTCAAAAGGCTGAAGGGCCTTAGACTTCTTTATTGGTGGATTTTATTGTGGGGGTTTCCTGTATCAGATGGCTATATGCCATCATGGTAGTGATGGACTGTTTAATGAAGTTCGCCCACTTTATTCCCTGTAGAACCATAGTCACCGTAGCTGAGATGGCTAAGCTCTTTGTTACTAATGTGTTCGCTCTTCATAGGGTCCCCTAAGAAATAATTAGCAATTGTGGACCCCAGTTTACCTTGTCTTTTAGGAGAGTTGTGTAAGACTTTGTAGATTCATCCCTGACATTCAACTGCCTATCACCCCCAATCATATGGGAAGACTGAGCGAGTGAACCAGTGCCTCAAACAGTTCTTATAGTGTTACACCGCCGTAGATTATTTAAATTGAATTTCCCATCTCTCATGGCCCAATTCAGTTATAACAATGCCCAGCAAGCATCAATTGGTCGTTCCCCCTTATTCACCAACTATAGCTTTAATCCCGCCTTCAACATGGAGCCCAGTTGTAAATCCAAAGTAGAAGCGGTGGTGAACCTTGCCAAAATGATCAAGAAAGTACACTTAAGTGGTGAGCACAAATTTAAATGCAGCAATGCAGGCTTACAAGGTGAATGCTGATGGTAAGAGACAAGTTGGACCAGCGTACAAGGAAGGAGATCTCATGATACTGGATGCTAAAAACATCCCAATAAAGCAACAATACAAAAACTGGGACCAAAGAGGATTGGGCCTTACCGCTTTGTCAGAAAGATGGGCCACGCCTCATACCAGTTGGAACTCTCCTCCACATTTCAAATCTACTCAGTCTTCCATGAAAGCAAGCTTACGTTGTTTGAGGGCCCCCACCAGAGACTCCTGAGGCTTATCTAATGGATGGGGCACCAGAGTGGGAAGTGGAGGAGATAGTAGTCTCACGCCAAGTAAGAAGAAGGCTGGAGTACCTTGTATCCTGGAAGGGTTTTGACGCAGTAGAGAACAGTTGGGTACCAGCGCATGAGTGTGCCCATTTTCAAGATCTGATCAAAGTTTTCCATAAGCGTTTCCCCCAGGCTGCTGGACCTCAGTCTAAGCAAACCATCGCTGCTATGAAGTTGGCACAGACCACAAGAACTTTGCCCTTGCAAAAGCCCCTGGAGGGGGATGGAGCCCCAAAAGGGTGAGAGGGTAATGTCAAGTCCAAATGACATAATTGAGAAAACTAACTGCAAGAATCAATCTGGTCATCAGGAGGACAAAAAGGTGAAGTTGGCAGGCCTTCCTGACCTCAAACATACCCTGGACCAACGATGGATTAAGGTAAGATATTCCCAGGTTGGTCCTGGGGATGTGCAAGAAGTTTGGCCCTGCGTTACAGCAGGTGCATTAACATGAAGCAGCTATAAAATTAATATCAACTGTTCAATATGGTTGTTTGGCGAATGGGGTCTTGAAACCCATTTGATTTTCTAAATTTCCAACTTGGGTTGGCCATGGCTTCAATAAATTAATAAGTTTGGTCAATTTTGAAGTATAATACCCTGTCAGATGAAAGCGTGCATTTATTGGTGCACCTGGGCTTAGCACCACTTCCACCAAATGATTCCCCTGTTTGTGGTTAAATATAATTCCATAAGACTAACCTTCCTTGTTGGCCATCTTCTTTGCCAATAAAATCCCATTAGTTTACGTTTCTTTTAATTATATTAACTTGGGCAAACCTGTGTGCAGACCTCTTTGAGGAGATCTTAAACAACGTCAGCCATTTTATCTGCACTATATTTACCACCACAGCTTGTGCACCGCTGGGCCACCCCAGTACCCTCCAGACTGACCATCCAAGCACCCCAGCCCTGAGCACATCCTGGGTATGGACACCTCGTTGGTGTTACCCAAGTCTTGTCATTTGTTTGCTACCTACAAATAAACACCACCCTGAACACCCTTGTCTTTTGTTGCTTTAGCTTTAGCATACTCTGCAGGGATATTCTCATCTTATTACTGATAACAAGTTCCCTGCGTTGTGGCTGTGCACCGCACATCACATTGCTGGGAACTGGAGAGTTATAGACTCTCTGCTGACAATATAGTATAAGATTTTTATGAACTTATGCAAATTTTATTGATAGCATCTCTCTTAGTTATACACTGAAGATCTATTATAGGTTTCCATAGATTACCTAAAAAACTTTTGATTTTAAAAATTATTCCTTCACTTTTTCAATTATAGTGCACTTTATACAATACATTAATTTTATTTGAGGTGGGCCAACCTGGGGATGATATCACACCAATTGAGGGGAAATCAAATGAATGGGAAAGGAGGGTAAGATCTTGAAAACCTCCATGCGCGGTTTATGATAGGCCAGGAACTCCATGGACCGCCTTTGCTATTCGCTATCTTGGTTTGGGGCATTGGTGCACAACGCCAACACAGTCATAGTCGTTCTCTACCCAAAGTTCCTGTACCAGAATCTAACTTGAGGAGGCAGTGGTAGAGGTTCCTATTCTATCACTGGGGTATCCTCCCCTGCACTTTATACAATATTATAATACCTAGAAATTTAATTCTCACCTTCTTTGATATTCTTATGCTATTCATGGTATAATTAAGTTAGTTTCAATAAAACTTTTTATTATAAGCTTAATTCATATAGTGTAATTTCCTCTTTTCACTTGCTTTTATTTAGCTCACCATCTTATTTTTCCTGTAACCTTGCATACATCATTTAACACACTTCCTGACATATCTTATAGATGAAATTTTGCAAAATTATTGAGATCATATGCCAATAAAATTTTTACTATAATTTTAAATTTTCATAGTAAAATAAAAAGTTATATATATAAAGTAATTTTTATAATGGTAAATATTATATTGTTATATCTGGATTTTTGATATTCATTTGATTTAATAGTTATAATGGTAATTCCAAGCAGTTGGAAATTATTTAGCCAATTAATAAGGTAACTGTTTTAGTAAGTAGTAAGTGATTGGTTAATTTGATAGTTAAAATGGTTTCTTATATAGTTGGCGGTTTAAAGGTTGATTTAGCAGTTCTAATTTGTTTATGGGTATATTTTTAATAACTATACTTATTAACTTTAGCCAATCTTAACACAAATATTTTATGCAACAGGGAAAACCCCATAAGCAAATTTTTTATATTATTATAAAATAAATAAACTTTATTTATCTAAGTTGAGTTAACCTTGGGACAAATATACCACACCAATTTGGGATAGAGAGTGAAAATATGGATTGTTAGACAAACACCAAGTATTAGTAATAAAACCTTCTGTGCATGTATTTATTAGACTAGTCTTATATAAACTAACTTTACTAATTTGCTTAGTTGGACCAAGCCATGGTGTGCAAATCCACATGTATTGCTATCCTCTTAGCACAGAAATACTAAGTCCCTCTGCAACCAGATTTGAACCTGCATCATGAGAGGTGATAGTAGGACGCTGTTCCCGCTAAGCTACCCCCTTACACAATGTATGATAATATAATGATGATGATAAATTATATAATATGATATTAATTTATGATAGTAATAAGATTAATATTACATAAGTGTACTAACTAAACTTATGCAATGTGTTATAATAATTTCTATAATATCTATGTATGTATGTATTTATAGGGTAAGTAAGTATGCAAATATGCAATGATGGAATATATGAAATTTTCTATCTATTATAATGAAAGCAAGTGTGGTTGTGTGTGTGCGCAATGCTCATTCAAAATTAGGGCATGTAGAGCTTTGGTATTTTAGTATATGTGGATGGGAGGGGGTCCATGTGCACCTCATTGTCAGATCTCCAATTTTTTTTAAAAAGGTTAAATGTATATGTAGTAAAATATATATGATTTTACTTATAATTAATATAGGGAGGATACCCCAGTGGTAGAGTATGGACCCTCTACCACTGCCTCCCGAGTTTGATCCCAGTAATGGACTTTGGGTAGGGGACAATTTTGACTGTGTTGGTTTTGCGCGCCAATGCCCCGAACCGAGATAGCAAATAGCAAAGGCGGTCCATGGAGTTCCTGGCCTATCATACGCTGCGCATGGAGGTTTTCTGGGTTTTATCCTCCTTTCCCATTTTCTTCACTTCCCTAATTGGTGCGGTATCATCCCCAGGTCGGCCCACCTCAAATAAAATTTAAATTTAATTATAATTAATATAGTGTTATGGCTGAGCAGTTTGATATTCAGTTGATTTGATAGTTTAAATGGTTTTGCCAAGAAGTTGGTGGTTATTTGGATAATTGCCAAGTTAGTTGTTTTAGTAAGTTTTAAAAGAGTGGCAGATTGATATTTAAATGGGTCTTTCAAGCGGTGGGTGGGGTTAGTTTTATCAATAGTCAATTGGTTTTAGGTGAATGGTTAGTAGTTTTGCCTGATCCAATAGGGTTGATTGTTCTAAATTTAATGATAACATCTATCAATATATAAACTAGTACAAATAATATTATCTTTTAATGGTTGGCTCACCTCAAATAAATGAAGATTATCTGTTAATTTATATCCAAAAATGCTGGGTAAATTGAGCTATCAACATGCTATATGAACTAAATTTAACTGTTATGGTTACATGATATAATTGAGTGTACAGACTGTGGAAAAAAGGTGGGCGTGAGGAGGCACAAAAGTGTTAAGTTGTCAGGTCTTTCTGACCTTAGGCATGCCCTGGACCAACGCTGGGTACAGGCAAGATATGCCCAAGTTGGTCCTGGGGATGCAGTGATGCTTGGCCCTGCGTTACATCAAGGGCATCAAATCACTTCAGCTTTGTTACTAATAAGGATGGTTTGTTACAGTTGCTTAGATAACGGGGTTTCAAAACCACTTAATCTACAATACTACTAAATAAGGAAATAATTCAGTTGCAATCAATAACTCAAGTTTGGACTAACTCAAGCTACAGTACCATGGCTGATGGTAGTGTGCGCCAATTAGTTTGTTTAGGCTTATTACCACTCTCACAGATTTATTATTCTCCCCACAATGTTCAAAAATGATTCTTAAAAACCAACTTCCTTGTTGGTTGAGATATTTAATTAAAAAACACATTAGTTTTACGTTTTCTTTGCTTGATCAATTGGGCTAACCTGTGTGCGGGCCTCCTTGTCAGATAATTACAAGTCCAATGCATTAATAAGAGTGGTTCAGAGGTTAATAATGTAAAATTAGCCAAAAGACCCTGGTTGATTCTCGGTGGAACCCCTCAAATCAGGGTAACACTTATACTAATACTACTCTGGAAAACAGCTCAAGTTTGGGTAGTTGAATTGCATTGATTATGCGGCAAAATCAGGGGAGTCTATTGGAGGTTCCTCCCCAGTCCACTTCTAATTTATTACAGCCTACCCCAAGGGAACCAGCCCCTTTTATAGGGTTGGAGGGGGCTTAGCAGGGTGCAAATATTTTCCTGGCCCATGATGGGTAAAATATATTAAAACATTCCATCATAAATATATCTTAACCTCTATTGCCATCCATCAGCTGTTCCGTCAAAGTGAGGCAAGTCTCCAGAGCTCTAATAGGTTGAGTCCCAATATTCCCCAATTCAGACTTTACTAATCAGTTTGAAAGTCAAGACTTGACATTTTAAATACTAAGTATCAACTTATTAAGAGAGTCCATTTCTTTACCCCCTTGAAACAACTAATAAAAACCCATAAAAACCAACTTTTTAGTATTCACTTTTTAGTACTATTATTCTAACTAGTGGTAAAAACCCCATTATTTATCCTGGCAGTAGGGATTAAATTTCGCATGCAATATTGTAGAAATCTGGGTCAAATATGCACCAGCGAGAATACACCCAGCCCTGATTCCAACAAGTGGTGCTCACTACAGGGGGTAGTTCACCACAAAAACACTTAAAATGGAGGCTGTTGAGGGGATAAACCTTCTAGCTTCCCCGTTGCTTTGAACTGAGGATAGCTGCATTGGAACAGCAGCTAGACAGTGCACTCTCTTGACTTAAAAGAGTTGAATAGATATCCACTCCATCCATCTACAAACCCCTTTCCAAGACAAGTTTACCCCCAGTGAGGGTAGCATTGCTTCGTTTCTCTTCATCTATGAGTTGGCGATGGAAGGCATGAATGATCATCACTAATCAAGCATATCATTCCCTGTTTAAGTCAAATGGCCCAAAAGATAGTGGTTTCATACATGGACACCCTTAATACCTGGGCAGAGGTTAAAGATATGCTTATGAATGAGTTCAGATCCACAAAGTGTTTAAAGATAAGAAAACAAGCCTTTATGCTCTTTATCCTGAAAGAGGGTGAATCAGTTGTTTCATTTGTTAATCTGGTTTACTATGAAGCTCAGCCCTTGCTACTCACAAAAATGCTGCCTCTTGAGGACGCCATTGCTTCCAGTTTGAGTGGGTTGACTTCTTATCCTCCCTAGCAAGTCATCTTAATTCAATCAAAATGCATTTCAGGATCATATGGGATATAAATGAGGCTTTATTGGAGGATGCAAACCTTTATGAAGTTGAGACCCCCCAAGGAGTGGGTTTAAAACTGCAAGCCTTACCCATTGAGAATCTCCCCACTATAGCCTGGAAGAAGGAGTTCACACTGACCCTACTGACCCCTCCAGTGCTGACTAATCTTCTAAAGCCAGTTCCCATGGGGCACCCTAAACTAGGTTGCCCTCCTTCATTAAAGGGTGGCCAGATGGAATCAGGGGTGGTAAGATTGAGCTCTCTCTCTTCAGCTGCATTTTACGTCAGCCATATGAAACCAGTTGAGTTCTCATCATACCCTGCACTTTCTCCTAAGGGGTCCATCTCTACAGCTCCACCCTCACATCAATCAGAGCCGTCCTCCATAACAATCATGGCCTCACCTCTGCACCTGCGTCAAAAGACTTCTTCTTCTCGAGCAGCCCAAAAGTTGGTGCAGCTACAATGCTCCCAGAAAAGTCAAAAGGGTAGATGAGCGCCAAAAGGCCATCCCCTGTGAGGAGAACAAGCTGGTTTCTCAGCCCCCGCTTAGCAACTCGTTGAGGTGCATTGACAATCCCTCTGATGATGAGTCTGAAGGGGGTAGTGAAGACGCGGGCTATTATGTCTTGGGAACCTTAATGGAAGTGCAGATTCCTAATAGGTTGAGGCCTGAAAGAATTGATATAGCCATAATATCATGATGAACCTATCTCCAACAGTTTTTGAGGTTTTCAGAGGTGATCAATACCACCAGTGATGCTGACCAGATTATTGGTACAGTAAATGTTGGGATTTTTGCCCATATTCCCAGCCTGCTAGATTACCTGGTGTCGCTAAAGGAAAATTCTTTAAAGCAAAGTGAATCAGAAATCAGTTGGCCCAAATTTTGGAGGAACTACGTTTGGAGATTTTGGGATATTCGCCTGGTTGTATCCATTAAGGATCAATCTGGATGAATACCTAATATCTCATCGGGTGGAGCAGCTGGCAAAATAGGGGCATCTGATAGTGATTAACTATCAGGTGTACCAAATGGGATCAGTCAGGCTTCATCATCGACTGATTGGGAATGAGTAGTGAGTTGTGAGGTGAGTGATGCCGCCTGCAACTAGAAAATCGATAGGTTGGTGAAGTGACCTGCCATAAAGGGTAAAAAGTCCCATTACCTAAGCAGGTCGCTAGCCAATTATGGTTGGTTCACTTTGATCAAGAGGAAAATGTTAGGGACACGTTTCTGACTCTTTCCATTTGAGATCTTGAGGATGTCCAATGACGGAATCCTAGCCAGGATGGGGAAGACCATCGCTGCTGAGATGAGGAAGGGTGATTCAATGGCAACGGCTGCCGTTTCATTATAGAGGTGTCAACTGAGGGTTAGACGGCCAAATCACCTATAAATTCCCTAGAATTCACTATAATAAAAAACAACTATTACTATAAACAACTATTATTACTACAAAAAACATTATCAGTTTTATTGTAGATTTGGTTATAGTTAGACTATCAGCATCCAGTGTGAAGTTCCATCTCAAGGATATTATTGCAGAAGGCAATAATTGGAAGACTCTCATAGAGAAGAGTAGAGATCTGAGCAGGGGTCTAGAGATGAAGAGAACCAAAACTAGGGGATAGCTGCCAACTGTGTGTTGGGCCAAAAGGAGACTGTCATCAAAGGATCTTGACAAAGATCAAGTGGACAGTAATAGAGGGAATGGATCCCTACAAGTACAACTTTACAAGTATCTAATCGGAAATACTGCTGAAGCATTGGGCCTGATAATAGTTCTAACTCAACTACGGATAATAGTCTCCATACTATTATTGGATAATATATTCTTTACAACATGAGGTGCACGAGGAAACCAAACCTGTGCAGTAAAAAGGTTACTGGGTTGACAACCAATAATTAACTCCTTAAGTAAATTTTTACAAGTTGGTGCTCACTACAGGGGCATTTGAGTAGAAGAATTTATCAATTATGTCATATAAAGAAGAGATGCGCAAGTTGTGGACCAAGATCACCACAGTAAATCAGAATGCCTTAAGCTCTACGGATCATCAGGAAGTTCGCGGCCTTGGAGAAATGAGTAACCAAGGTGGAAGAAGGAGTTGAAAATGTAGCCAACTTTGGGAATGAGTTGCTCAGCAAAGTAGACTTGTTAAAGAGGAAAGAAGGAGGCCTCGTTCAAGAGGTCCTTTTACTGAAGATGGAATTTGAAGCGGATTGCGTTCATTTAAGAAAGTTTGGTGTGGACATTGAGAGATTGACGAAAGAAGTAGAGGATCTGAAAACCCACCGATGTGCATGTGAG
Source organism: Massospora cicadina (assembly GCA_022478985.1). Lineage (NCBI taxonomy): Eukaryota > Fungi > Entomophthoromycota > Entomophthoromycetes > Entomophthorales > Entomophthoraceae > Massospora > Massospora cicadina. The sequence goes on from JAKSZP010010680.1 coordinate 52,452, forward strand.
ACTGATATGGCCAGTGATGACAAAGAGAGAAGTCCTCAAATGATACTTGGGAAGATGAACACTTAGAGAAATATGCCACCTGCATCTAATGCTATTTTGGAGATGACGCCCAAAGTCACTCCACAAGTGAGCCGAGTAGCTGAACCAAGAGAATCGGCCTGAAATGACTCAGAGGAATTCAGAGCAACACCTAAATTGCCCACATTCCATCAGGATAACGCCCCAGCATTTTTCCAACTATTTGACATGACCATGAATGGATACAGAGACCATCAAAAGGCGTTGACTGTCATGAATTGTTTGGACATAGATTTCCAGAACCTAGTGTTACCCCACTTGGAGGGGGACAGCTGGTCCTATTATAAGGCTAAAGCGGCCATAATGAAGGAGTTTGGCAGTCCAACCCGCATGTCAAAATGCAAGCAAGAATTTATGGGAATTCAATTCCATAAAGATGAGTCTCTTGCAAGCTTCATGGATCAATTTTACCAGGAGTCACAGATCCTTTCTGGAGCGAAGGTGTTAGATGACTTTGATGCAAGAATCGCTTTGTAAGTGGCCCTTCAGCCCTATTGCAATTTGCATCGAATGATGTCTACTGTATTCATGACTGAGATAACTATCTTGCAAATGGTAGATAACCTGAATATTCTGGGAGCGACGTTTGATGCCCCAAATAGAAGCTTCAAGTCCAATCTGGTCCAAAGTCCAAATCGCATGAAGGGAAGCGGAGGATCAAAGGAGACTTTTAACTGAACTGTGCCAGAAAATAAGCCCAAGGAATTCAAATGGTTAAATAAGAAAGAAAAGGTCTGCTTCCAGTGTGGTGGGAAAGGGCATTTTGCCGCACACTGCAAAAAGCTGAAGGATCAAATTAACATGGTCCAGGATAAAGAGACAGCAGTAGCCAAAGATTCAGGAAAAGGTCCCGCTGCCTAGACAAGGAACAGTCTAGAGCAGCGGAGAAACCTGTTTCTCCCAATATCATGAACCAAGAGATAGATATTAGTGATCTGTTCATAGATGATGAGCAGGATCATTTATATCAAGTGGTCAACATGGATATAAATGCCGTGACCAGAGCTGAGGCAAAGAAGATTGACCCCAAGATAGTTCAGAAAGTTGCCTGGCTGTACGCTCGGCAACTGGTGGAGAAGATTCAGACCACTGAGAATCCTGATAAGTTAACCAATGTTCGCTTAGATGAGGCTAATCTGTCAATTCCACGGTGCAATTAAGAAATTATTTCCTGAATTATTGGCGCAGATTATTCATACCCTATATTCAGCTAATAACGCCACAATTCACTCAGTAAATACTCTATTACAATACTCCAAGTGTAAATATATAGATATTCAAGTGAATTGAGTGAGGGTACAGGCGATAGTTGACAGCGGAGCGCCCATCAATATTGTATCAACCAAGCTGGTGAAGAAGATGAAGATCTCTCCAGACTTAAACACAAGAAAGAATATGGAACAGCTGGGCTGAACACCACCGTTTCTTGTGGAGCGTATAGTGCACTGCCACTACAATTTGGGTCATTGGTGGTATCCGCGCCAGCAATAGTTTTGGTGAACCAAAACTACGATATCCTGATTGGAACGGAGTTTCTGTGGAAGTACAGAGTTATATGTAACTTTGAGGATAATACGTTGACCATCCTGGGTCAGACATTACCATTGGTATACCAGAAAAACGGTGAAGTTCCATTGAACTGGAGAAATAACTTCATTAATCTGATATACAATGATGGCATTGTACCAATTTAATACCAATTAGTAGGTAGGAAGTGACAAGAGATGCTGGTGGAAATCCTAGAAAACTGGGGAATTTCCTCAAGGATCAAGAAGGAAAGAACCATACCAGCTGGATCACAGATGATAGTTGACATGAGGTTGACTTTAGAGATTCTGGAGCTGTTGTATGGAAAAGTTGGAAGCCCCTGGAAGAAGTCCAGAGTGGAGCCATGGGTGGCTCCTGGGATAATCATGCCGGGCCATGGAGAAATATGAGTTCTCTTGGCGAATTTAAGAGAAAAACTGATGAAGATCAAGAGGAATCAAATCATCGCATTTATTCATTTAATTCCGATGGCAGAATTGAGACTATTCCATGATTTTGGGTCTCTCAAGAAAATAAGATTATCAGCTAGAATGGCTGAAGGCATCAACCTATTGGTTTTTAAGAACAAAACCTGATTTGTCAGAAGGCCAGCAAGAGGAGGTGCTCAAATTGTTGAAAAAGTATTGAAAAGTATTCACTCAGGATGACCACAATTTGGGATGTGCAAGAGATGTGATCCACAAGGTCGACACCAGGGAAAATTTGCTGATCAGGATGAGACTGATCTGACAATCCAAAGCAGCTGAAGCGGTAGTGGAAGATGAAATCAGCAAACTAGTGAATCATGGGCTCCTAGTTCCGTCGTCAAGTCCCTGGGAAAGTCTAATTCTGATTGTAAAGAAAAAAGATGAATCAAATCAGGTAGCAATTGACTATCGGAGGCTGAACAAAATTACAAAGAAAGATTTGTATCCCCTATCAAGTATTGATGATGCACTAGATTGATTAGGAGAAGCGAAGTATTTCTCCACAATGGACCTAATCTTGGGATACTGGCAGATTGACTTGCCAGAAGAAGACCAAGAAAAATGTGCAATTATTACCGCACAGGAGTTATACCAGCTGACAAGGATGCCCCAGGGTCTTTGCAATGCGCCCACAACGTTTCAGAGGGCCATGGATGCAATATTGAGTGACCTGAAGTTGTCATGTGTCCTGGTATATCTGGACAATATCAATGTGTTCAGTAGAACATTTACTGATCACCTCCATCACTTGGAAAAAAATTTTAAAAGACTATCCACGGCTAACCTCAAGATCAAGCCAAGGAAGTGCCACTTCTTCAAGAAGGAGCTGGAATACCTGGGATTTGTGATTAACGCAAATGGATTGCAGCCACAACCCCAGAAGATAGCAGCTATTGAGCGCATGGCTTTGCCAAAGAGTGTCTGAGACATCTAAGTGCTCTTTGGGATGTTCAGATACTATAGAAGATTTATTTGGGACTTTGCCCAAATAGCCAAGCAATTATTCCATTTATTAAAGGATCTGAAAAAAGGATTCATATAGAATGAAGGGGCCCATGACTCCTTCGATGAGTTACACTGGTATTTGATAAATTCATCAATTCTGAAATATCTGAATTTCAATTGGGAGTTTATCATTCAAACTGATGCTTTGTTGACAGCAATCAGCGCCGTACTGAGCCAAGTAGATGAACTTGGGGATGAACATCCGGTGATATATGTGAGCCAGACACTCTCAGCTTCTGAGAGGAATTACACCGTGACTGAATGTGAATGCCTTGTGGTCATTTATTCCTGTAAGCAGTTTCAGGTGTATGTCCATGGAATGCACTTTAAGGTGGTAACAGACCACTCTTTGTTGCTTTGGCTGCACAATTTGTGGGAACCTGAAGGACAAATGGCCCAATGGGAACTTAAGCTTCAGGCTTATGATTATGAGATAGTCCACTGAGTGGGGGCTTCTCACCAGAATGTGGATGGCTTATTGCAGTTATCAATGGTCCAGTTGGTATACCCGCAGGCAGATGAGCTATTCCAGAGAATGGTTGAAGACAGAATTGAGGATGAGCCTCGAGAAATCCAAGGTGCGCTTCAAAAAGTGATGGAAAACACTGAGACCATGGATGGACAAGTATTCAAGATGATAAATGGGAAATGGCTATTATTCCCAAAACCATCGGAAATAGCAGCAATAGTTCAATCCGCTCATAAGGTTGTTGGGCACAGAGGCCTGAGAAAAACAACTGACCATATTTGCCAGTATTATTACTGGGAATAAATTAACTACGATGTCACAGATTATCTGACTTGTTGCGTGGAATGCCAGCTGCATAAACCACACAAGAATACAAGTAGATACTGACTGGTCTGACCTGGATTTGCATGGCACATGGTGTCCATCAACATGATGGGACTGCTGGCGATGAGCACAGGAGGAGTCAAGTACATCATAGTAGCTATCAACCATCTGACAAGATGGGTCGAAATGAAAGCCCTAACCAGAGTTGACGCTACCAGTACTGCAAAAATCATCCTGGATCAATTAGTATACTGGTATGGATGTCCACAAGTCCTACTGAGTGACAATGGGACCAACTTCACGTCTCATGTGATCCCAAGGCTAAACAAAATAATGGGGATCCAGGGAGTTGTGTCAGTACTATACTGGCTGGAGATGAATGGACTGGTAGAACGGGTCAATGGGACGCTGGCCGCAACGCTGAGGAAGCTAGTCACAGGGAGAACTTCCGTGTGGGGAATGTACATGAGTTCAGTGATGTTTGCCTACAACATTAGTCATCATATGGTGATGGGAAAGACGCCATTTGAATTACTATATGAGAGGAAGGCCGCGTTGCCACCAATATTATATTTGGTAGTAGAACCTATGTCAGGGATGAGTACCAAACAATACCTGAACTGACTGACGAGTATCCTGATCAATATGCAATCGCAAGCATTTGATACAACCTTGAAGAAAAGGATACAATTGAAATTGACGGATGATAAGAACTGACTGGCATTAGAAGAATATTGAATAGGAGAAAAAGTCGCCTATTGCAATATGCATGGTTTTGGATGAAGAAACAAATTGGATGCATTATGTTTGGGTCCATTAGAAGTAACCACCAAGATGGCGACCAATGCTTACTCCATCAAGAATCTCTTGGATGGAAGAGTAGTAAATTGAGTCCATGCTAAATATCTAAAGCGTTGGATCAAAGAAAAAAATAAAAGAGTTCCCAAAGGACCAATGAACCATTAAGTTGGTCATGTCCTGATGATTAGGTCAAGTCCAAAAAAAGGACCTCTGAACCAATCTAGATGGTTAAGTCCAAAAAAAAGGACCTCTGAACCATAGAAAACTGGCAGGTTTAAGTACCCAGGATCCAGTTTGGGGGAAAAGATGGACCTCTGAACTGAAACAAGGTCAAGTCCCAGGAAAAAAAGAGAGAATAAAAATAAAAAATTGATAAAAGATATTAAAAAAAAATCTAAATGCATAGGAAAAAAAGAGAAAAAGCCAATATATTTTTATAATTTTTATTTTTATTGGTTGTCCTCAGTACGGGGATGATTCCGCCTATGTTGCCTCTTGGGGGAGGGAGGATGGATCGCGGTAGGAAGAAATAGCCTGTCAAAATTGATATGCAATCAGACACTTGTGAGGGCAAGACCTACACAAAACCATGTTTGTTGCGTGGATGCTGAGCCCTGAGAAAATGCGACTAGGGGAAGGGAAATTGATATGTCAGAAGAAGCCAATCATGAAACCCTGGAGCGGGGAGGAAAACAGCAATAGAGGAAGAGGCAATCAGCGAATAACCCTGTTTAATCCCAATAAGGCACCAGTGCTGGAAGATTTGTCTTGAGTGCCTGCCGATGGGCCTCATCAAGAACACCAGACATGTGAGCTGGCAGTGAAGAAGGAATACTTGATGGGGGTTGTCAAATCATGCCCCCAATTAATGCCATCAACGGAAGATATCAATGAGAAGCTCCAGAGAAGAGGTAGTTGTGTAAAGAGCAGATTGCATCTTGCAAATGATGACTATGGGCTTCACAGAAGCTAAAACTGAATGACTGATGAAAGCCAGGTGAGGCTGGAAGCTTCATCGACCAACTTTGAAGAACTTGGCCAGCAAAGTGGAGAGCATAAGTGGCAGTATCCCAATCCAGAAGGTTGTCTAGATCAGAGGGATTCAGCGCTAATGTCAATGCCTCGGTGACTTGTGCCTGGAGTTCAGCATAGGGGAGCTCAAAATGTATGCTGTTCCTAATTGAAAGCTCAGAAACCAGCACAGTGGGTTTGTAGAATTGACTGAGTCAGAAGAGGAACTCAGGGAGCAAGTCTGACCCAGCCAAGAATGAATGATCCAAAGTGACTGGCATGACCTCCAGAGCACTGACGATGATGTTCAGAGCATCATTGAAAGGAGATGAATCCAGAAGGGTTTTGAAGTCCAACTCAGAAATTGACTGCAAGGGAAGAGTCATCCGAGAGTTGTTCAAAATAATGGCAATCCTGGTTTTGGAGGGATTGGTTACTGTTTCTGGTAATTTGATGGAAGGACTAGCCCCTTGCACCAGACTAGGCATATGAGTCCTGGAAGGACCATAGAAGAGGTTCTGTTATGCATCTAACTCATCTGCTGGAAGAGGCGGAGGTCCAAATCTGAAAGACTGTTAAGAAGTTGCTGGTAGCGGGATTCTGAGTTTGACATATGAGCAGGACTAGAGGGGGATGTCAGACTTATATAGAAGTTGTCATTATGCACTCTATAATTCATTAGCCTCCAATTTGGGGGAAATTAATTTCAAAAATTAATGGAATAAGCTTTCTGAGGGAAAAATTAGGAATGACTTACAGCCAAGAGGTTGTGAGCAAAATAACAAGGGCAGAATAGAAATAAGTATCTTAATCAAGCCACTAAACAAACATTGACGGCAAGAGTCTCCTGTCTAGGATAAGGAGAGAATCAGGAATTCAAGGACGCCAGACCAAGAATCCTGAATATGACAGCGGACCATATACCCTAATGGGGGAAAACCGGATCCTGGGAAACATATCATCATGAGTAAATCAATCAGCCTGGCACAACAAAAGGTCATGGGGACCGCACTCTGAGTAGGTGGTAGCGAGGAGGAAGAGGAGGAATGCTGTATGCTGAAGGTCATCCTGAGCAGCGTTGAGTATTGACGAGTGTACTCCACTTAGACCAATGAAGTATTTGACCAGGTGTCCAAAGCATTATTCCCATGCCCCAGTCCTTTTCTTGCTGGAACTTTAGGCAATAGGGGGGATGTGTTGGGATTTTTGCCCATATTCCCAGCCTGCTAGATTACCTGGTGTCGCTAGGGAAAAATTCTCTAAAGCAAAGTGAATCAGAAATCGGTTGGCTCAAATTTCAGAGGAACTACATTCAGGGGATTTTGGGATATTTGCCTGGTCATATCCATTGGGGATTGATCCTGATGAATACCTAATATCTCATTGGGCGGAGAAGCTGACGAAATAGGGGCATCTGATAGTGATTAACTATCAGGTGTACCAATTGGGATCAGTCAGGTATCCTCACTAACTGATTGGGAATGAGTAGTGAGTTGTGTGGTGAGTGATGCCACCTGCAACTAGAAAATCGATCAGTTGGTGAAGTGGCCTGCCATAATGGGTAAAAAGTCCACTACCTAAGCAGGTTGCTAGCCATTTATGGTTGGTTTGCTTGGATTGAGAGGAAAACATTAGGGACACGTTTCCAACTCTTTCCATTTGAGATCTCAAGGATGTCCAATGACAGAATCCTAGCCAGGATGGGGAAGAACATCGCCGCTGAGATTAGGAAGGGTGATTCAATGTCAACGGCTGCCGTTTCATTGAAGAGGTGTCAACTGAGGGTTAGATGGCCGAATCCCCTATAAATTCCCTAGGATTCACTACAATAAAAAACAACTATTACTACAAACAACTATTATTACTAGGAAAAACTTTAATAGTTTTATTGTAGATTTGGTTATAGATAGACTATCAGTATCCAGTGTGAAGTTCCATCTCAAGGATATTATTGCAGAAGGCAATAATTTAAAGACTCTCAGATAGAAGAGTAGAGATCTGAGCGGGGATCTAGAGATGAAGAGAACCACAACTAGGGGATAGATGCCGACTGTGTGTTGGGCCAAAGGAGACTGTCATCAGAGGATCTTGATGAAGATCAGGTGGACAGTAATAGAGGGAATGAATCCCTACATGTATGACTTAACAAGTATTTAATTGGAAATACTGGCTGAAGCGTTGGGCCTGATAATAGTTCTAACTCAACTACGGATAATAGTCTCCATACTATTATCAGATAATATATTCTTTACAACGCGAGGTGCACGAGGAAACTGAACCTGTGCAGTAAAAAGGTTACTGGGTTGACGACCAATAATCAACTCCTTAAGTAAATTTTTACAGTAATCCAATCTACTCATCAGGTTTATACCCTCCAATATATCAAAGATAAATACCCTACAATGGCTCAACGCTTTGCCTCCACTCTCCGTTTAAAGAGGTTCTTGCCATCACCACTACTTTTGGTAGTACAATAACTAAGGTAGAGATTATCATCAATAGGGTGCGCGTTCTAGCCATCTCTAATATGGGTGCTCTAGTAAACAAGGTCTCTTCAAAGCTCATCATTATAATTAAGTTGGCGCCTGACCTGGACTATCTGCAAGAGTTCAGAACTGCTGAACCCAACAACACGCGAGCTATTGGAGCTTACTCTTCTCTACCCATACGGATTTGGAAGCTTCTACTGGCTTCACCCGCTCTAGCATTAAACAATAATACATACAACCTACTCATTGGCACTCAATTCATGATTGAGTATGGCGGAATTATTAATATAAAACAGGGATTTCTCTCCCTGCTAAATTATGAAGTTCATTTGGTCTTTACAAATGATGAGTTCAAGAAGAAAGAATACACATGCGTTGTTGAAACACTTCCTCTGCCCTCACTCTTACTTATACCACGTCGGACAGAAACACAAAAAAGATGACTGACTCCGTGGATGCTCAGAGGGACTTCTATTTTATGCATCAGAGGAGGTAGTAGTCAATGCGGGTGAACAAAAAGTAATAGACACTAGGATTATCGTGAAAATCCCCCGCTACTGCCTAGCGCACTTAACAAGCATTGAGAGGATAAGTCTTTTGGAACCTCAGGTGTTGCCAGATATCCTAGACCCTACCAACAACCTATTATTCTTCTTCTGGGGAATCTCACTAACAAGGGCATGGTTGTAAAGAGGCACCAGGAGATTTGAAAAACCCTGCTGATTCCCACTGAGGACATCTAAAAAGTCCATTACATTGGGTCTATGTTAGATATGGGACTACTCATCAACCAAATGATATGCACTTTGCTCAACGTTAAAGTTCCCAATGATCAAACTCCAGCTGGGCTTAATAAAGTCTATTCTTTACTGGAATCTTATAGTGACATCTTCAAATCTGATACTGACTATGGACATATGAAGGACTGGAGCCACACCATTGATGTTGGTAATGCCAAGCCTATTTTATCCAATCCTTATCAGAAATCAAAAGTTGAGGAGCTCCAGATGAGGATGGAGCTTAAACAGTTGCTGGATGCGGGGCTGCTAGTGCCTTCTCAAAGCCCTTGGTCATCTCCGCTATTGCTCATAAAAAAGTAGAATGGTGGGCATTGGGTAGTTGTGGACTACCGCAAATTGAATAAACTCACCAAGAAGGACAGCTACCTACTCTCCGCCAAATTGACGACGCTCCAGCCCGACTCTCTGGGTCCAAGTTCTTTTCTGCTTGGACTTGGCTAGCGGATACTGGAAGATGGACCTTTCCTCATAATACCAGGAGAAGTGTGCGCTTATCTGTAGTGAGGTCTTATTCCAACCCACTCAGCTACCCCAAGGGTTGTGCAACGCGCTGCAATTTTCCAGAGAGCCATGGACCACATCTTGCAGGATCTGAAGCTTAGTTGCGTAATTATCTATCTTAACAATATCACCCTCTTCTACCAGATGTTCGATGTTCATCTTTTACACTTGAAGGAAATTTTCTAATGCCTGCAGGCCTCTCACATTAAACTGAAGCCCTCCAAATGTACATTCTTCCAAAAGAGGTTGGATTTCCTTGGCCACGCCATCTCCCCAGATGGGATCCAGCCTCTTCATGATAAGGTTGAGGCGATATCCAAAATGCCTGCCCCAAAACCCTCCACAATATTTAGGTATTCTTGGGCATGATGCAAATATTATCATTAATTTATCCCCAAATTCGCTAAGTTCAGTGAGCCCCTTGTACGCCTTTTAGCTAAGAAAACATCTTTCCATTGGTGAGCGTAACAACAGGCTGCTTTTGAAACGCTAAAAAAGCTGCTGCAGTGACGGCCAATCCTACTCCACCCTGACTATAGTAAACTCTTCATGCTGTTTACTGATGCTGACTGCGCAGTTGGAGCTATCTTGGCTCAACTGGATGAGCATGAGGTTAATCATCCCGTTTCATACTTCAACAAGATGCTTTCTAAGGCAGAATGCAACTAAAGCGTCACTGAGAAGAAATGCCTGGCCATCTTTCTCGCTGTTAAATATTACCAACCTTTCTTAAATGGGACCTCTTTTAAAGTGGTTACTGATCACGCCTCTTTAAAGTGGTTACAGAATATGAAAGATCCCACTGGGTGATTGGCACGCTGGGCTTTGAAGCTCCAGCACTATGATATGCCCATTAAGAACTGAGCCGGGATGAGCCACATGAATGTTGATGAGTTGACTCAGCTGCCTGTCCTTAACTTAGATAATAATGAAGTGGAGAGGCTACATGACCTCCTAATGACCCCTGACGCTCGGTAGGATGATGATGAACCCGTCCAGACGATGCTATCTTGACACTTCCATAACACTAAGGTGGACGATGGGAAACTATACAAGAAAGTAGGGATGACCTGGTTACCTTACCTCTGACCATCAGAGCGATTACCTGTCATTATGGAGTCTCATGCCATCCTAGGGCATAGTGGAGTGCAGAAAACCTATGAGTGGGTGAAAGAACACTACTACTGGGAGGGAATCACGGAGACCATCATCAAAGTCCTGGATGCCTGTCTGACATGTAAAAAGCAATCCAGCTTCAAAACCAGGTATCAATATAAACCTACCACTCCGCAAGAGCCTTCAATCAATAAGCCTAGATGAGGTTGGCCCTCTACCACAAACTAAGGGTGGAAATCAATATATCTTGGTAGGGATAGTAACTTTACCAAGTGGGTTGAGGCTGTGCTCTTCCAGCTCAGATGGCCAAAGCCACTGCCACTTTTCTCCATCAGTATATCTTCACTCAACATGGTTGTCCCCAAGTTTTGCTCTGTGATAATGGTTAAAACTTCACCTCCAGAGTGGTGAAAATCCTCACTACCTCCATGAGCAAGTAACAGCTTTTTTCTCTTCTCCTACAACCCCTCAACCAATGGTACTGTGGAAAGAGCCTTGTCGGAATTTGAGATAAAAATTTGAATCAAATTCCCTTCTTCTGAATCAGGCCATGCCAAATTGGTCACTGAACCTTCCCAAGCTAAATCAATTTCAGGTTCCTCCTCCCCTATTCCTGAATCACGTGGGATGGCGTTTCCACCCATTCAGTCAGGTGAGCAACGCTACCCATTAAGGACGCCCACAAGGAGGCCATTCTGGAAGATCAGTAAAGATACTGAATGGATGAGGCCCTGACAATCCCAAAGGCACCGAATCCCAACACACCCTATAAATATTGAAGCCTTTTAGTTTAATAAGATATTCAGTATTATAACCAATTTTCCCATTTCCTCTTCGGCGCTCTTTCCAAATTTTCCAGCTTTAAGCCACCACAAACCCTGGCACCAGTCCAAAGAACTGTAGCACCGACTGAAGTGGTGCTCACTACAGGGGGCTCCGAGCTGTCCTAAGTGAAAACGTCTATCACAAAAATGGAAAACAATAGCAGCCCTGATGACCAAATGACTGGTCAGTCAAGAAGCGTTACATGATGGGTTAGTACCTCGCAATATGCAATGCCACCCTTGCAGCCAGAGAGGCTAGAATTTCAGGCTGCCTTCCACCTTTGCTGCCCTCCCTAGATGGGAGCCAATACCAACTCCAGTATGAGAACCTCAATGATGTCGTTCAATAACTAATAAATGGCATCTACTCCGTGGGTGCCCACTCCAGCCACTCCCATGCCTCCTCCGTACCTTCCACAATGCGGGACCTCTACGCCTCATTCATATTGCCAGCTGGGGAACTTACCCTGGGGCCTGAATGCTACCTTCATAACTTTGTCCACCCCTCTATCCATCACCTCCTCCAGCTAGTTGGATTACACCATCAGGAGATCTCCCAGAAACCAGGGCTCACCCAGAATTTACATTCCTACATTATTGACTTCTATGACGCCACCTCTTCCTTCATGCATGACAATCGTAAAGCTATTATTGATAACCAATGATTAATCAATGAGATCCATAATCAGATAGTAGTACTGGATAGCGGAATATCTGGCTACCTCGAGGAGCAATTTTGTCAAAATGCCCAGCTATTCGAGTGACATGGGCCCAGCATCTACAACAAGTCAAAGAACTGGTATGATCCCTACAGCAGCACTACTGAGAGCTGGCCTCTCATAATTACCCCCCACAGGTGCTGGGCCAGAAGGTCCTGAGGGGCGTCAAGGGCCAGCCAGACTTGAGGGACCATGCGGGCCTCAAGGGGCCCCTGGGCCCCCAACCTCAGGCGAACCTGAAGACCCCTGGCGAAGGGATATAATGACCGCCCTGGCTGCCTTATGGAATCAAATCCAAAAGGTGGCATTGGGGTGCAAGATCCGATTGGACGGTGTCCCCCTCAACCCCAGGGTCTCAATCAAAGCGTTGTCAGATGAGATGGATAACCTCAGCGCCTTCACAAATCTTACCAATGCCGTATCTCCCAGCTTGAGACAACTTGTTGTGGGCTCAAAATCCGGTTGACCACCATCAAAAACCAGCTCCATCTACAGAATTCCGAGATTCAATCCTTAAAGGAGCAGGTTGACCATAAGGCTTCTGCATCCACCCTCAGCCAGAATTGGGACTACATCCAAGAGGACTTAGAGGGCTTGTGGAGGTGGTTAGATCAGCAGGTTCCTTGAGATTATGCAAAAATGGAGATCTTGGAGCTGACCCCTATCCCAGGCATTAACACCCTTTCCACTCCCATTGTAGCTAACTTTAAACCTAGTTTCAAGGAAAGGTTCACCCCTGGATGGGGAAAGTATCGCCTCCTTCCTGTATGCCTATGAGAGTTCCATGGAGGAGGCCACTGATTGACAAAAGGTGAAGCATATCCACTCCTGTCTAGACAGCACCGCCTGGGAAATCATGACTCCCCATTTGAAGGAGTGTAACACCTGGGAACAGGTCTGCACTGCCCTGATCCAAGAGTTTGGCAGCAACCAAACCCTGGCCAACCAGAAGCAAGCGTTCATGGGCATTTGAACTGAACAAAGGAGAAAACCCTATGGAGTTTGCTAACTCAGTTCTACGCCCAGGCACAACCTTTGGTCACGACGAACCATATCACTCTGGATGACGCCATCACCGCTGTCATCTCTGCCTTGGGGTCCTATCCTGAGGTCCAAATGCACATGATTGGGCAGAAGAATGGGTTCACCTGTATCAGGGAGATTAAGGAGGCCCTCAATGAGATCCCTGCCTCGATCCTACACTTTAAGGCCACGACTACTGGCCCCTCTAACCGCCCTAGGGTCCATGTAGTTGAAAACCAGAAGAACCCCCATCCTCGATGCACCTATTGCAATGGCTTTAGACATAGCGCTAAGACCTGCTGGAAACGTCTTGCTGAGGAGGCGGGAAAAGGGTCATCAGCATGAAGGACGAGGCGCTCCATGCTGACATCCCTGCCCAGCCTCAAGTATCCCCCGCGCATAAACCAGAAGCCATTGTTTCCAAGGAAGTAGTTGCGGTATCTGATGACAATAAAGACATTGATACTGCTTACTCTTCTTCTGATGATTCTCCCATGTTCCTTATGTTACCACCCCAGTTTGGAAGTTTGGTTACCTGAGTTGCCATCTGGGTCCACAAGATTCCAGTTTACGCCATAGTTGACAGTGGCTCCCCCATGAACGTCATCTCTTCCAAGCTGATGAAACGCATCAAGGTCGCTCCCAATATGCCGCACTACATGGAGTATGGAACGGCTGGCCCCCAGTGCACCCAATCCATAGGGGCCTATTCCTCTCTACCAATTCAGTTCAGAAAGCTCACTTTAGATACAACTGCCATCGCTCTGGACAACCCTAGCTATGATCTGCTCCTTGGACACAGTTCCTTTGAGACTATTTGGTGGTTCTCCACTATGATGGTGGTTTCCTCTCCCTTCTAGGACATCGAGTCCCTCTGGTTTTTGAGACTGCTCATGACTCTAGGGCTGAGGTCAAGGCCTGAGCCTGCCTATTGGAGACTGAAGGACAAATCAATCAGCTCAAGTATCACATCTGGGGCTCTCAAGTCTGACTACCCCCTCCTGCTGTTGATGGATTAGAGGGGATGCCGATCTACTTGCCCCAGGTGACTACCATACCCCCAAAATCCCAAGTCATCATCAACACCCAGGTCCACATCAACATTCCTCAGGGTATTTACTGGAGGTCCAAGGCCTAGATAACCCATCTCCCAAGGAAGTGCTGACCTGCCCCAGGATCCTTGATCCAGCGTATGCCAGATCTATATCAGTGTTGCTAGCCAACCTGACTGACAAACCAAAAGTTGTAGGTCTGAACCAACCTGCCGCTTACATCCACCTGTTACCAATTGGGGCTGTTGCTGACGTTCAAAGCTTTGGGGACTTAAGGGACTTTGGCTTGGAGTCACCACCCTCAGTTAATTTGGTTGACGCTAATATAGGGAAGGACCTCTCTGATGAACAGTGACTTAAAGTTCAGGAGCTCCTGGAGGAATACTTGGACCTATTCTCACTTTGACCTATGATTTTGGAAGGATGAACGGAGTCCTCCACCATGTAGAAACTGGGGACGCCCCCTTTTTGGTCCTGGCCTTACCAAAAGAGCAAGGTTGAAGAGGCCCAGGTCATGGTAGAACTCAAACAGCTGCTCGACGCTGGGCTCTTGGTCCCTTCGCGTAGTCCTTGGTCCTCCCCTCTTCTGCTGGTCTGAAAGAAGGATGGCAAGCACTGGGTGGTGATGGATTATTGATGACTCAACTCCATCACCAAGAAGGACAGTTATCCCTCTGCCCTAGATTGACGATTCTCTCCATCTGCTTGCGGGTTCCCAGTACTTCTCAGCCATGGACCTCGCCAGCAGGTATTGGCAGGTTGAGCTCACCCCCAAAGACCAAGCCAAGTGTGCTCTAATCGCCCATGAGGGGCTATTTGAGCCCACCCAGATGCCCCAAGGCCTCTGTAACGCCCCAGCCACGTTCCAGCGTGCCATGGATGGGATCCTTGGGGACTTGAAGCTCTCATGTGTCCTCATCTACCTGGATGACATTACCATTTTTTCGCGAACTTTTAATAGACATGTAGAGCATCTCAAGGAAGTCTTCAAATGTCTCAGGAAGGCCTCCATCAAGCTCAAGCTCTCAAAGTGCTTCTTCTTCCAGCCTGAGCTAGAGTTTCTAGGACACAAGGTCTCTAAACGTGGCATCCAACCTATACCCAACAAAGTCGATGCCATAGAAAAGATGTCACGCCCCCAAAGCTTACGAGATATTCAAGTCTTTCTTGGCATGGTGGGCTATTACTGTCAGTTCATCCCACGGTTTGCCAACCTAGCTGAGACGCTGTTCTATCTCCTTCAAAAGAACGTACCATCTTAGTGGCGGCCTGAGCAGGAACAGTCTTTTCTCGCTTTACCTATGGCCTTATGTACTAAACCTGTTCCAGTTCATCCTTTCTTAAACCAACCTTTCTTGTTGTTCACAGACATGAGCGACGTCGCCGTCAGGGCTATCCTGGCTCAGCATGATGAGAACCAGGTCGATCACCCCATGGGTATTTTAGTAAGACGCTAAGTAAGGCTGAGTGGAACTAAAGTGTCACAGAGAGGGAATGTCTAGCCATCCTTTTAACCATCAAACATTTTTGGCCTTACCTCTATGGTACTCATTTTAATATTATTACAGACCACTCTTCCCTCCGGTGGCTTCAAAAATGAAAGACCCCAATGGTCAGCTAGCCAGGTGGTCCCTACGATTGCAAAGCTACAATTTCACCATCATTCACCGTACAGGCACAATACACCAAAATGCTGACAGCCTCTCCAGGATGCCAGTATTGGCAGTTTTGGCCCCTGAGGAAGATTGGCTCTATGACCTGATAGGACAGCCCAAACAATGGGAACTAGGAACTCCTGAGGTTCAGACCAAACTCTGCCAAATGACTCAAGACACTCAAATCAAGGATGGGCTACTCTACAAGAAAGTCAACAAGAAGTGGCTTCCCTATATCTGACCCTCCTATCAAACCAACGTCATCTTGGAAGGCCATTCTACTGTGGGACATGGGGCGGGTAAGAAGATTCATGAATGGCTGAAAGCACGATGCTACTGGGACTGAATGGTAGAAACCATCCAAGAGGTTTTGGAAGCTTGTATGACCTGCTGATCCCAAGACTGAGCCAACCCTCAATATCAGCACCAGGTTGTTTCCCCGAAGAAACTCTTCAATGTCATTAGTATTAACGTGATGGGTCCCCTTCCCACGGGGCTGCATGGTCACAAGTATATTATCCTAGCTATCAACCACTTAACTAAGTGGGTCAAGGCGATCTCAGTCCCTTCAGCCACCGCTAAGGCTACTGCTCTTTTTCTTGTTCGCTCCATTTTCACCCAGCATGGGTGCCCCCAGACCTTACTTTCAGACAATGGGTTGAACTTCACCTCCCAGGTAGTACAAAAACTAACTTCGTTATTTGACACCACTTATAGTTATGCTGCCCCCTACCACCCGTCCACTAACAGGGAATTAAAACGTGCTAACAGAACTCTTATTTCCATCCTACGAAAGTTGGCCGCCTCAGATCCTGCCTGTTGAAACCATTATCTACCCAGAGCCTCGCTTGCCTACAGGGTAAGCTACCACCATGTCATCAAGATGTCCCCATTCAAAGCCCTATATGGGCGGGCACCTCAGCTACCCAGTAGCATCCAGCCCCTGTTTGAAGCCTCCACCCCTGAGAACTCTGATTTAACTATGAGGGCACTAGCCAATGAAATTGTCCAGCTCCAAGCCCAAGCCACTCAAGGAATTATCACCACTGGAAGAGAGACATCCCAATTAAATCTCGGACAACCCTCCCTACCAGATTTTCAATTAGGTGACCTCATTCTCTTTTATCATCATTGACCTGGAGGCCGACAGAATAAGCTTGATGTACTTTGGTCTGGACCCTACAAAGTCATACATAAGGTGAAGTCCAAGTACTCCATTGCCAACATCAGTTAAGGGACTGTAGTAAATCGGGTGCATGGTCAGTTCCTACAGCTGTTTATCCCCCTCTGACAGGATCTTGAGGGGGGCGTTGTCAGAATTTGAGATAAAAATTGAATCAAATTCCCTTCTTTCGAATCAGGCCATGCTGAATTGGTCGCCAAACCTTCCCAAGCTAAATCTATTTCAGGATCCTCCTCCCCTATTCCTGAGTCATGTGGGATGGCGTTTCCACCCATTCAGTCAGGTGAGCAACGCTACCCATTAAGGACGCCCACAAGGAGGCCATTCTGGAAGATCAGTAAAGATACTGAATGGATGAGGCCCCAACAATCCTGAAGGCACCAAGTCCCAATGCACCCTATAAATATCGAAGCCTTTTAGTTTAATAAAATATTTGGTATTCTAACCCATTTTCCCGTTTCCTCCTTGGCGCTCTTTCTGAATTTTCCAGCTTTGAGCCACCGCAAACCCTGGCACCAGTTGAAAAACTGTAGCGCTGACAAGCCTTTATGATCCTTGTCTCTATATTATGGAAATGGTCACTTCAGACCACCTTCATTGGGATCAGTACTTACCAAGTGCCTCATGGCCTACCAGATCAGTTACCAACAGATCTTTAAGATGTCTCCATTACATGTGTTGAATGGCTGAGAACCTGGGGTGCCTGCTTTACTTGCAAAGATGTTTTCTCAGCTATTACTGATGATCCATATCAATCCATGAAGAAATTGGCACAGCACATCATCCAGTTACATTCTGAGGTGATGACTAATTTTAGCAAAAATTGTCACTAAAGAGGGTCAAGCGGCTAATGAGCTCCAGCCACCACTCCCTTCATTCCATGTGTCAGACTTGGTACTCTATTACCACAACTGTATCATGCCTAGAAGGTAAAAGCTTGGGTACATTTAAGAAGGACCACCTGTTATCACCTATAAGCGAGGGGATGAATATTCCATTAAATTCATTGCTTCTAAAGTTACCATTAACTGAGTGCATGGATGGTTCTTGTGACCTTATTCCCCCTACCACTCTTGAAGAGGGTAATTTCAGGCAATTAAAAGTCTGACATCTCAATAAGAGTGGTTCAGTGGTGAGTAATGTAAATATTGGCCAAAAGACCTTGGTTGATTCTCGGTGGAACCCCTCAAATCAGGGTAACAATTATACTAATACTACTTGGGCAAATATCTCGAGTTTGGGTAGTTGAATAGCCAATTATGTGGCGAAATCAGGGGAGTCCATCAAAGGTTCATCCCTGGCCCACTTCTAACTTAGTACAAACTACCCCACGGGAACCAGCCCCTTTTATAGGGTTGGAGGGGCTCATTAGGGTGCAAATTTCCTGGCACATTATTGAATAAAATATATTAAAACCTTACCTCACAAATTTATCCTACCTTCCATCGCCTTCCATCAGCTATTCTGTCAAAGCGAGGCATTTCTCCAGAGCTCCAATAGGTTGAATCCCAATATCCCCTAAATTGAACTTTACTAAGTAATCTGAACTTCAAGCCTCGACATTTTAAATACTAAGTGTCGACTTATTAAGAGAGTTCACTTCTTTACCCCCTGCAACAATTAATAAAACCCATAAACCCAAGTTTTTCAATATTTACTTTTAAGTATTATTATTCTAATTAATGGTGAAAAACCCCCTTTATTTATTTATTTCGCAATAGAGATTGAATTTCTCCTGCAATATTGTATAAATCTGGGGCAAGTCAGCACCAGCGAGAATGCACCCAGCCTCAATTCTAACACTCCTCAAGGAGGCATCCAACAATATAGGACATTTTTTAACAAAATTTAATGATAGAATCTGATGCACAACTGGGCCATGCTGGTCCTCTCCAGCTCAAGGCACCCAAGCACCCTGACATTGATCTGCACCTGGTTATATACCCCTCCTTGGGGTCCAATCAAGTTTTATTGTCTATTGGATATCTAGTTATATATTCTGTGTTGTGCACCCTGTTTATGGGTCTCCTGTGCTCTGCCCTTTCGCGTTTCATTGTTTCCAATCTTACTAGTGATGAGTTCCCTTACAGTGTGGCTATGTATCCCACACCACCTCTCTGGGAATGAGAGAGTTGCAGACAATCTCCTGATATTAGTCAACTGGCTGTAAGTCTTGGGGAGCGCCCTTTGGCTCTTGATCGAGATATCTTTCTGTTCCTAAATAAGAAAACACCAAAGAGGATGGCAGTACCCTTCATCATCCAGGGTGATCTCACCCACGTAGTTGACAAGCGATGGGTGACAGACCATCTGCTTCAGATCCCACCCCCAATTCCCTCACTCACCTTGGCAGAACTGTTGTGAGGAATCAGTGAAATCTGTGCCAAGATTATCAAACTGAGATTGGTTGGATCTAATTTGGGCGGCAATCAGGCTGATGGCCAAAATTTGAATGGCTGTAAAAGCATGAATAATGAAATATCAGCTGGATTGCCTGATGGTTCCAATTTGACCCCAAAATCAGTAGAACAAATATTGGGTGCCATCGATGAAAGTTTGAAACCCTCTGATAGTAATTTGGGCGTTGTGCCCAATGGGTTTCTATTGACTGAATGAATGGTTAATTGACCGAGCGTGGGTGGGTTGGCTGTCCCAAACCCGTTCCCAACCAAATGGACCCATCCCTATATTGGATGGCCTTGGGGGATTCCTGTCACTCATTGGGTCAAACGCTGTTGTGCTAACCATCAGAAACTTAATTGAGCCCTGGTCCAGATGTTTGAGGTCAAACTGACAGAGACTTAGCCCACCACCAAATTTTGCAATGTTGGTTCCCAAAGAATAAAATACCCCATTACCACCCAATTCACCGGTTAGGCCAAATTTGGGGATCCTGCCCACATCATTGTCTCATCCCAACTGATCACTATTTAATCAGTTGCAGGGCACTGAGAAAATTGTTGGTCGATTTTCTTACTTTATTTCCCAATAAAATTTTATTGAAAAACCCCAAATTTTCATCTCCTTCCTTTGAACCACAATCCTGTATGGTGTTTACCTGGTGGTCTGCTGCTCCGCACTCTGGGTGGGCCTTACCAATCCTCTTGGTTACCATGATTCCCTCTATCACCAATTGGGCTCAACAAATCCAAAATTTTTTTGGCTCTACAGCCTGGTTCTCATGACCTTTTGGCAGCAATATACAAGGATTTTATGGCCCTATGTTCGCCAACTACAAGAGAAAATTCACCTCTCTTTTACCCCCAACGAAATGGTCTTAACCACTAAGAATCTCGCGAAACTATCCCAGTAGTTTCCGCCCCTATTACCAGAACCCCTGGGTCCAAAATCTATTTAGTGTGGTTTGGTGTTGGGATACTTTTGACCTTGATGTTTCGCCACCATTTTTGGTATCCTATTTCCCAGCTCCATATCAAGTCATACGGTTGGCAATGACTCTGGCATTCTGGCTTGCTTTCTGGATGCTTATGCATCCTGACTGGCAGGCTGGTCTAAACTTCTTCTGCCGTTTCCATGATATTAACACTTTATTTTATATGCGTTAGAATTATCCATGTGAGGCCTTCTTTAAGTGTGAACTGGGTGCATTGGCTGTTTGTCATATCTCCATGGTGCTCACCACTGTTTTCTCATTTGGTTTAGTATTGGCTGTTGCAGAATTATTATTGCTACTACTAACTGGGAAGTGCTCACCCTTCCTGCTTGTACCTGATGGGCTCAGACTCTTTGTGATCCTGTTGTTGTGATTCCCCAACCTTCACCCCAAAATTTACTCTGAAATATGACAGGCACTTTCTTCCTCTTTTCAGAAGCTTCTTTGAATAATAACAGTTTGCTTAGTTCTTGTCCACCCTCAAGTGGGGTGGATTTGTTATATCAGCTGTCCCCTGGTGCAGCCAACTGGGTTTTTGTAGTGTTTTGCACACAGCTGCTTTTGTGGAAATCAGTGGAGGACTTGTAGAGTTTTCTGGAGCGGTGTCACCTGGACATATTGTCCTTTCAAGCTTTCTATGAGTTCTTCGCTCTATGCCAAGCTGGCCACCCGGTGAACATGTATCTTAATAACTTTTGTGATAGGGCACAGACCCTACCTTTGTCAGAAGTCATAAAAACGGCATTTCTCTGTTCCACCTTGGACCTCCCTGTGAGAAATGACCTGGTATGGTAATCACCCCCTCCCAACTTTGACCAGCTTACTGAAGCTCTTTGGAGCGATTGCCTTGCCCCAACCTGAAAGGGGCCAGGTAATTTTGGCCGTCATGGTTTCACCTGAGGTGCCTCCTATAAATATGGGCCCTAAAAACTCATGCACACCTCTTAAAAAGGAGGAATCTTATCCTTCCATTTCTTCCTTTTCAGTGGAATTTGAAGGTGAGAAGGGGTCCAGCCCCAAATCTAAATTAATTGTCTAAGTTGATTCCACCTCAATGATTTCACCCATGTTTTCCCCATAAATATGGCTTGAGACTATCATATTTCCCTTAAACGGGGCTGAGCTCTCCACTGATCCCTTTCCTATTTTAGCAGAATTCAAGGGGTTTAGATGAGTATAGCCCCAAATTTACCAAATATGGTTCAACTAATATTATTCTTTCTTTGCAATGCGTTCATATGGTGCAGGCCAGATCTTTGACAAAGGGCCTGGTGATGATGGCTTTGGATAACAATGAACAACTAGCCAGTGGATCAGGTATGGGGTTGCTGATACCCAAAAATGTGTTTTATAATGCAAAATATGTATAGTTATATAAGCCAAGCATCATCTCCTGCAGCTCTGATGCAGACCTCATTAATTTGTACCAAATTACACCTGAGAACCTGTGCTTGAACTCTACTATGATCCACAGAACACAGGAGGTGAAAAAATGATTGCTTTTGAAATATGAAAATGTTTTTGCAGCTGCTGAAGGTATGGTGGTATATGTGACCTCAGTAGTGAGAGTAGCTAAGTATCTCTCTCCATTTTATGATTCATAAACTTATCCTGGGGGCATGTTTATGCCCAATAAAGGGTTTTCTGGTGAGGTGTTGGCGTTATCTGCGATGAATAAAGACCATTGTAGATATTCTTTTGTTAACTGCTACCCTTTCATCTCCTTTAGGGAATCAGTATAACTATTTTGGTGGACACAGGAGCCATTAAATTTTATTGACCAAGACATATCAAACTACCGTGAGTTAAATTACTTGCCAGGCGTTATGGTTAGAGGAGGGGATTCTCAGGGTATTCTTCGCTGAAGGTTCTGAGGTTAGTGGTTTATAAAGTTGGCAAATATCAATTTGGCTGACAGCTTCCATGTAATCAAAAACCTCTTGTACCCTATTATTATTGGAGTAGAGTGGTGGCAAAAGTTTGACGCCAGAACTAACTTGAAAGACAATAAATTGTAATTAACTTTAAATAATGGTCAAAAACTAGTGTCCCCTTGTCTGAAGCTAAATCTCAGGACGATTTCTTTAATGGCCCAAGGTCCATACACTCAGTCTAGCTCCATTGCGGAAGCCTACTATAAAGGTACCCTTACCTTACTGTTTGTAAATACTGTAATCTTTATTTGATTCAGCTGCAGCCAATGTACTACCAGATCATTCAGAGTTTGATTGTGAGTTCAAACTCACTGTTAATCTGGTGCTTATATCTTCTCCTATTTATCCTTTGACCATACGAGAGGAATCAGCCTTAGATGTATTGGTTAAGGAGCACATAGCTAAAGGGGCAATATTTCAGCACACCTCCCTGGTATTCTCCCCACTTCTTTTGTGGAGAAAGCTGATGGTACCTTACGCCCATGCATAGATTATGGGAACCTAAACAACGTCAAAGTACCATATTTGCATCCCATCCTGATGGACTCACAGATTGCTCGGTATATGGAGAAGGCTAGAGTCTTCTCCAAACTGGATTGCTTAAATGCGTTCAATTAGAAATATCAATAAGGGTCAGGAGTGTCAAACCGGATTCCGCACCAGAAAATGAATTTTCCAATTTTAGGTTATGCCCTTTGGGCTAAAAATGCACCTGCTATCTTCCAACGCCGTATAGATGTGATCTTGGGGGCCTTCTGGGTGTATGCGCGGTTGCCTACATAAATGATATTCTGGTTTTTTCCCCTGATCAAGATTCCCAGGTTATACACCTGCAGCAAGTGGTGGAGCTTTTAGTGCAGCTAACTTTATGCTAAAAATCAGTAAGTGAGAGTTCTTTAAGTCCCAGTTACCTTCATGGGCAAATTCATGTTTAACCAAGGCCACATAATAACTCCAGACAAGGAGAAGGCGATATATGAGTGGCCCACCCCAACTTTGGTCAAAAAATTGAGGAGTTTCTAAGGGATGTGTACGTTCCTTAAAAAATTCATGCCAAATTTTTCTGAGATGATGACGCCCTTTTATAAGGTGAGTGGGGCAAAAGTTCTCCAGTGATCCCACATTTTGCAGGATGCCTTCCAAGCGGTAAAGTGCACCCTGTTGTTTACATCCATCCTTCACCATGTAGATCCAAAAAGGAGTTTATTGTGGCTACTGATGCCTCCAATTTCGTCATAGCGTCTGCCTTGTTACAAGTTAGTGTAGATGTACTAGAGCATCCAGTGGGATATTTTTAGAAAAAGTCTCTATCAAAGTTAAACTACGCCGTTTATGATAAAGAGTTAACGGCGGTGGTTGAGGCGCTAGGCTATTGACGTCATCATTTGCATGGCTCATCCCTACCATTCTAAGTACATATTGATCACTGTGCCTTGTTGTACTACTGCGCACCTCATGTTCTGACCCCACAGCAAACCTGCTGGCATGAGACCCTGCCTGATTTGTGTTCTCTTATGAGTTTACAAAGGGCAAGGAGAATGGTTTGGCGGATGCTTTGAGTTAAAAAACCTACGTTAGCTCTTGATCCTAAGGAGATAGAGGTACACACTACACACTTGATGGTTCCGCCAGGTAAGATTGTGTCCCAACATCCCTCTACCATGGCACATGTGTCAGCGCTTGATCCTCTGAAAACTGCAAAGAAATATGGTATGGTTAGAAAGGTGGTCCTTTCATAGCCCTTGACATAAGAATATACTATGGTCCTCGCCAAGAACAAGTTAAATCAGGAGGATATTACCAGGGGTTATCATGTGAAGGATGAAATAGTGTGGCTTTAGGGGCGCCTATAGGTTCCTGCTGGACCACTTCGCCTAGAAATCATCTGGGATCATCATGACTGGATCACCGTGTGACACTCTGGAGATGCAAAAACTCTGGAGCTAATTTGCCGCACTTATATTTGGAAAGGGTTAGCAGCGCAGGTGGGCAGGTATTGTAAATAGTGCCTGGTCTGCAACCAAATAAAGCAGATCGCCAGCCCTCATGGGGTTGTAGGTACCAGTTTAAAAGACTGAAGGGCCTTAAACTTCCTTATCAGTTTATTTTATTGTGGAGTTACCTGCATATGATGGCTAAAATCCCATCATGGTAGTGGTGGGCCATTTTACAAAGTTCGCCCACTTTATTATCTGTAAAACTATGGTAACCACAGCTGAGATGGCTAGGATCTTCATGTCTCATGTGTTCTCCCTTCATGGGGTGCCTGTCATGGAAACTGCAGAATAAGTTTAGACTGGCCTGCCAGTCAGGATGCATAAGCACCCAAAAAGCAAGCCAGAATGCCAGAGGCATTGCTGACCAAATGACTTAGTATAGATCTGGGCAGTGGGAAACAACGAAGTGTTGGTGCAGCAACATGGTGAGTATGATCCTGATGATTAACCACACTGAACCCACTCCCAATCCAAGGGGTCTTTCTGCAGGGGGTGGGATCACTGAGATAGTCTTGATAAGATCCTCAGCATATGGTGCTTTCTCTACTGGGGTGGCAAGGAGATGGATTCTCTCTTGCAATTGGTGGACATATGGCTACAAGGTACCTGTGTATTGCTGTCAGAAGTTAGTGATCATGGGGTTGTAAAGCCAAAAATATCGGACTCACTGAACCCAATTGATGATGGAGGGGCCCATAGTGACCAATAGTACTGATAGAGCCCATCCAGTGTATGGACTGATGGGTCACCAGGAAAATGCCATCAGGGATGCGGTCAGAAGAAAAATAAAATTTTAGGTTTTTTGGTAAATTTTTATTTGAAGGAAAAGTAAGAAAATTGACCAACAATTTTCTCAGTGCTATGCAACTGATTAAATAGTGGTCTATTGGGATAGTGACAAGATATGATTGGGTCCCACAATTTTGACCTAACTGGCGAATTGTTCAGGAATGGGCGGGTTTATTCCTTGAGAACCGACATTGCAAAATTTGGTGGTGGGCTGAGTCTCTGTCAGTTCAACCTCAAATGTCTGAACCGGGGCTCAGCTATGTTTCTGACAGTTGGCACAATGGTGTTTGGCCTGACAAGCGATGGGAATCCCCCAAGGCAACCCCACATAGGTATGGGTCCATTTGGTTGGGAACAGGTTTGGGACGCCCAACCCACCCGCACTCAGTTGCTGAACTGTCCTTTTGGTCAATGGCAGCACATTGGCCGCAACACCCAAATTGCCAACAGAGGGCTTTGAACCCTCATCAATGGTGCCCAATGTTAGTTCTATCAGCTTTTTGATCAAATTGGAGCCATTGGGCAATCTGGCTGATACCTCAGTCTTCATGCCTTTCCAGCCATTTGAGATTTAGCCATTGGCAAGATAGCCACTCAAATTAGATCCAACTGATTTCAATGTGGCAATCTTGGTGCAGATTTTGCTAATTCCCTGCAACAGTTCTGCTGAGGTGAGTGTGGGTACCGGAGGTGGGATCCAAAGTGGGAGAGCTGTTACCCATTGCTCATCTACTATGTGAGCGAGATTGCCCTGAGTAACGAGGGGTACTGCCTTCCTCTTCGGTATCTTTTTATTTGGGAATGGGAAAATGACCCAATCAAGAGCCAAGGGACGTTCCCCAGGACTTACAGTGCCCCAGAAGATCATTAGTGATTGTGGTCCCCAGTTTACTTTGATAATTTGGGAAGAGTTGTGCAATACTCTTCAGATTCGCCCCTGCCATTCTACTGCCCATCACCCCCCAGTCAGATGGATATACTGAACGAGTGAACCAGTGCCTAAAACAGTTCTTGCAGTGTTACACCGCCGCAAATTATTTAGATTGAATTTCCCATCTCTCATGGCCCAATTCAGTTATAACAATGCCCAACATGCATCAATTGGTTATTCCCCAATTTCTGTCAACTATGGGTTTAACCCCATCTACAACATAGAGACAAGCTGTGGATCCAAAGTGGAAGTGGTGGTGGACTTTGCAAAGACTATTATGAAAGTATACCAGGGGGTGAACACAAATTTGGATGCAGCTATGCAAGCTTGTAAGGGGAACGCTGATGGTAAGAGAACGGTAGGTCCTGCGTACAAGGAAGGGGATCTCGTGATGCTTGATGCTAGAAACATCCTAATCAAGCAACCATGCAAAAAGATGGAACCAAAGAGGATTGGTCCATACTGCATTATCAGGAAGGTGAGCCACACCTCATACCAGC
The DNA here is from genome assembly GCA_022478985.1 of Massospora cicadina. Classification (NCBI taxonomy): domain Eukaryota; kingdom Fungi; phylum Entomophthoromycota; class Entomophthoromycetes; order Entomophthorales; family Entomophthoraceae; genus Massospora; species Massospora cicadina. The sequence goes on from JAKSZP010010680.1 coordinate 79,062, forward strand.
TGGATCTTCCCTCATCATTCTTGATCTTTGCCATCTTTCATGAAAGTAAGATGACGCTGTTTGAGGGCCCTCCACCGGATACTCCAGAAGATTATCTTTGTTGATGGGGTGCCAGAATGGGAGGTGTAGTAAATTGTAGTCTCTCACCTTTTAAGAATAAGGCTTAAGCACCTGATATCCTGAAAGGGACTTGATGCAGCGGAGAACAGTTGGGTACCAGTGCACAATTGCACCCATGCCCAAGATCTAATTAAAGATTTCCACAAGAGTTTCCTCAAGGCTGCAGGACCTAAGTCAAAGCAAACTATTGCTGCCATGAAGCTGGCCCCTTCCCACAAGAACTTTTTTTGGCAAAAGCCCCTGGAGAGGGGGTGGAGCCTCCAAAAGAATGAGATGGTAATGTCATGGTTGCATGACATAATTGAGGGTACAAAGTGTAAAAACAAGGCTGTTCTTGAGGAGCCCAAAAGGGTTAAGTTGGCAGGCCTCCCTGACCTTAAGCATACCCTGGACCAACGCTGGGTACAGACAAGATATGCTAAAGTTGGTCCTGGGGATGCACATGATGTTTGGCCCTTTGTTATATTTTAGATTTATTCAAGGTGGGCTGACCTGGGGATGATACCGCACTGATTGAGGGGAAATCAAATGAATGGGAAAGGAGAATAAAATCTGGAAAACCTCCATGCGCGGCGTATGATAGGCCAGGAACTCCATGGACCGCCTTTGCTATTCGCTATCTCAGTTTGGGGCATTGGTGCGCAACGCCAACACAGTCATAGTCATCCCCTACCCAAAGTTCCTCTACCAGAATTGAACTCGGGGAGGCAGCAGTAGAGGTCCCTATTCTACCACTGGGGTATCCTCCCCTTCCCTATTCTAACCCTGTGTTATATTAAGGGCATTAAAATGCACCAGCTTTATTACTAATAAGGATGGTTCATTATGATTGCTTAGAGATCAGAATTTCAAAACCCATTTTTCTACATTATAGCTAAATCGGGAAATATTTAGTTACAATCAATAACTCAAGTTCATACTATCTTGAGTTAAAGTACCACATTTGATGGTAGTGTGCGCTTATTGGCTCATTTAGGCTTAGTACCACTCCTGCAGATTGAAGATTTTCCCCTAATGTTTAATATTGATCCATCAAGAATAATTTTCCTTGTTGGTCACTTTTCTTGATAAAGAACTGCATTTTATTTACATTTTCTTTTGCATGGTCCCTGTTGGAAATTCGTTTGCCCACATTATCCACATTGTTTGCCAATTAGAATTTTAAAGCTTGTTAAAAGCAATATATTGTTTGCAATGGTTGCCAACTAAATTGTTAGTCAAAATTAACTAAAGGATGTATTCTGATGTTTGGTTTCAATTAGTATTTTGTCAGGAATAATCCTTGACTAAATTGTTATTTGTAATTAACCAAAAAATATAATCTGACAATTGTTTTTGATTAATGTTTTGTTGGGAATTACCCCTCATAAATGTTAATTATGCAATTTGATGAGTGTTTGATTGCCAATAGTTAGATTGCCATAGTGAATTGTTCAAACAGTAGATCTGAACGATTAGGGTCATTTTTAAGAAGTTACTGAAGCATTTTAACGCTTGTTTTGTAGTAGCTAGTGGTTGTAATCAGGTAACACAGCCCCTAGCCCATCTGTATATGGTTCCTAACACAGGGGGATAGTTGCCAATATGTGAAAGGTTACACTGCTGAGTATTAACTAAAATGAAGGCATTCACCATCATTGAAAGTTGATCCTAAGGGCTAGAAGTATCAGGAGAACAATTAGTTGATTTTCAGAGAATTATCTGAAAAGTTGCCCGTCTTCCACCTATAAAAACTCCCAGCATTCTCTAGTAAAAACAGAATTCAACTGATATATAATTCTATTTACTTCTAAATTAAAGCTTGAAGAGAATAAAAGTACCTAACTGTTTTTCTCAAGTTACAATTACCAGAGTGGATTTGTTGCCACCTATTTTGAAGACTCAACCTACTAGTTGTCATCATACAACTAGTATTTTAATTATTATTTCACAACCAACCTGTGCAATAAACTACCCAAAAGTTTACACTGGTGCTCACTAAATGGGCGTAGTTGAGTCTTGTTGAATAAAACCACCATGTCCTCTGTTCATGGTGAAATTCAGGGGCTTTGGAAGGAGCTGGAGAGTTGAATAAGACCACTTTAATGTCAGCAGCTCAGGCTGATTTATCCAGAACAGAGAATCACGTTACCAAGGTGGAAGAAGATGTCAAACTTGTCGCTGAAGTTAATAATGAGTTATTTGGGAAGATATCTGAGTTAGAGCAAAAATACTAAACAAGTGGAGAATGATCTACTCCAGTTCAATTTAGTATCTCAAGCTGAGGCTGGGAAAAATTTGGCTATTATGGGAGAAAAATGGGTAGCTCCAAAAACAAGTACAAAAATTTGGAAAAACATAAATCTACTTCTATTCATGTAGAAACTGAGAACAGGGAACAGGACCTATATGAAGATAAAAGCGATCTAGAGAACATTCAGCCTATTCAAAATAAGTCAAGTGCCTATGCTGTCATTTCAGCAATGATCTCTGATAACACACTAATTGGTGATAGAATGGCTAGCCATGCTTTATTCCTGAAAATTAGCCTGTGGAAACTAAGGAATTTCAGACCACCCCAAAATTGCCACCCTTTCATCAGGATAATGCCCCAGCTTTCTTCAAATTGTTTGAAATGACCATGTTTGGGTTTATTAATCGCCAAAAAGCCACTACTATTACCAACTGTTTATATACCACTTGTCTAAACTTTGCATTACCCCATTTGAAAGGGGAAAATTGGTCATACAATGAGGCAAAAAATGCGATTATGAAGGGCTTTGGCAGCCCTGAACAAATGGCTAACCAAAAGCAGGCGTTCATGAGAATACAATTCCAAAAAATGAAGCATTAGGAGAATTTGTTGACCATTTTTATGAAGAAGCGCAAATCTAGATGGGAGCTAACAACATGAGCGATTTTGATGCTTACATTGCCATGAAGGCAGCCTTCCAACCTTATTGGGACTTACACCAATCCATGGTGTCAACATTCATCAATAATATTACTATCTCTGGATGATGGACTATCTAAAGATATTATGAGCAACTTTTGATGCGCCCAATCAATTTTATGAGAAAATTACAGCTGAGGACAATCAGACTATAGTGGAATTAGAAGATGGCATTCCAGAGAGCATTGAAAAGGTCATTGATTATCTTAATCAAGTCATAATGGGGAAGAAATCCAATGGATCCAATTGGAAGGATAAATCAACTAGCCACTATTGGAAAAGTGGAGCAGTGGGACAATTTGCCACCCAAACTTAGGAGAAGAAATTGCATCAATTTTTAATAATGTGATTCCTAAGGAGGAAGAAGAAACTGCCCAAAATAGGGGGAAAGCCTTGCAGTCTAAATGTAGAACTATCTAGAACTGCAAGAGAATCTGTTCCACCAGACATCTACTTGAGATAAGGAGGGCGGCAGGACCAGCTCAAGTTGCAACTGGGTCCGCCATGAGAAGTCCTGAAGCATTAGATGAGATCAAAACAAAAGGTAATTTATCCAGAGAGTGGTGGATGAAATAGATCGATCTTAAATAAGAAAATTAATGAGAGAGGCAAGAAATGCTGAGAAAGAGGATTAGATCCAGACAAATTTGGATAGAGAAGAACTTTACAAAATTAATCTGTATGAGTAGTGGATCATTTACAGATCTATTGGCAGAATTAATCTGAACTTTTGAATTAACAAAAAATGCTGAAGAAAAATCATACATATATAAAATATAATATAATAAATATAAAAAAGATAAAAGATAAAAAATACAAAGCACAAAACACAAAACACAAAACACAAGAAAACCATATAAGTACATCAGTAAAAAACAAAAAAAACAAAAATAATAATAAAGAAAAATACATTAAATAATCCAATTTAATTCGTTGCACTAAAAATTGTCAGGTGTTGTTCCCTACTTCATCATCAAGGCTAGCTCAGGTTGCAACTTGGTCCACAGGAATTAGTCCTAAGGCGCTAAATCCCTAAGAATGAAGAAGATCCGCTCTGATCACAAATGGAGAGCCCAACCTGGGGGAGTACAGGCTTTCCAGACTATGACCAGTGATGATGCCCAAGTAGTTCTGATATGGCATGATGCCATAGGACTGCAATCAACAGAGGTAGCAGTGAGAAGAGGACCGCTGAGCTAATGAGTTAGTTAAGTCTGGAAGATGGACCTCTGAACTAGACTTGTTAGTTAAGCCTTAAGAAGAAGCAATTGCTTCTGAAAACTATCTCACTGGGTAATCTGGTCAAGCGGGGGATATATTGGAAATTTGGTTTGCCCACACTATCCATCTCACTAGCCAATTAGAATCTTGAAGATTGTTAAAAGCAATCTATTGTTTGCAATGGTTGCCAACTAAATTGTTAGTTAAAATTAACTAAAGGATATAATCTGATAATTGGTTTTGATTAATGTTTTGACAGGGATCATCCCCAACTAAATTGTTAGCTGTAATTAGCCAAAGGATATAATCTGACGATTGGTTTTGATTAATGTTTTGTCAGGATCATCCCCATCAATATTAAATAGCAATTTAATGAGGGTTTGATTGCCATAGTGGATTGTTAAAGCAGTAGATCTAATGATTAGGGACATTTTTACAAAGTTACTGAAGCGTTATAATGCTTGTTTTGGCAGTAGCTAGTGGTTGTAGTCAGGTAACACAGCCCCTAGCCCATCTGTATATGGTTCCTAACACAGGGGGATAGTTGCCAATATGTGAAAGGTTACACTGCTGAGGATTAACTAAAATGAAGGCATTCACCATCATTGAAAGTTAATTCTAAGGGCTAGAAGTATCAGGAGACCAATTAGTTGATTTTCAGAGAATTATCTGAAAAGTTGTCCGCCTTCTGCCTATAAAAACCCCTAGCATTCTCTAATAAAAACAGAATTCAACTGATATATAGTAATTATATTTAATTTTAAATTAAATATTGAAGGGAATAAAAGTACCTAACTGTTTTTCTCAAGTTACAATTACCAGAGTGGATTTGTTGCCAACTATTTTGAAGACTCAATATACTAGTTGTCATTATACAACTGTGTTTTAATTATTATTTTACAACCAACCTGTGCTGTAAACTACCCAAAAGTTTACAGCTCCTTGGGTGAACCTGCGCGTGGACCTCATTGAGGAGGTCTCCAACAACACAGACACTAAATTTCAACAAAGTTAACTACAGAATCTGGTGCACAACTGGGCCGTCCTGATCCCCTCCAAAGTGAGGCACCCAAGCACCCTGACACCAATCTACACTTGGTTATGGACTCCTCATTGGAGTTCAACCAAGTTTTGTGCTTTATAGGTTATATAGTTGCATATTCTTTGTTGTGCACCATGTCCCTGGGTTCCCTGTGCTCTGGACCCTTCCAAAATGTCATATTCCCAATATTAATAGCAACTAGTTCCCTTACAGTGTGACTGTGCATCTCGCACCACCTTGCTGGGAATGAGAGAGTTACAGAAATTCTCCTAACACATCTACAATGGCCTGTTCGCCAGTACTGCCACCAGTTTGGGGTTTTTTGCACCTACTCCACTAGTCAAGGACTGACCAGCAGCACCAGTCACAGGCTCATCTGTGACAAGTGGTTAAACACACAGAGCTCCAGGCTGGTCTGATTATATCAGCTTGCTCCATGACACCTGGCTGCAACAAGACTTTTAGAGCTACCAGCTACAGGAAGATAAGGTCACTTTGGAGGATATCTTCATAGCCAATATTGTGCAAGAACTTCTTAGTTACAATATTGGCAGATGATCACAAATCCAAAAAAATTGGTAAGGCATATCCAAAAAGGGGTCCTTGAGTGTAGGGCGCTCTTTGGTTGGCAAACAGGATTTTGGGCTTTTGGTAACATTTCAGAGCTGCGTAAGGCCAATGCTTTGGTGCAAATCTTGATGTAAGGCAGGTCTCAACTTACATAAATTGCTGAGGAATACTGAGATAATATTATTTATATTATCTTAGTGGCGTAAAGAACTCCTCAGGTGGATAGGGGTGACTGGTTAAACTGGGGCTAATTTTGAAGGCAATGTAAAGGGATACTGTGCAGTTAAATTTTTTTGGAACTGGTTGGCTGGGTTAGGTTGATATAATAGTGCAGTCAAGGCTTGTTTTTAGATAATATGGGTTTAGGATTGTGGGTTCTTTAATCCCCTCAATCTGTTTCAATCTCTGAGGAAAAAGTCAGGTTGAGGTAATTCCTGGGTAGTTGATTGGACACAGGGATTCTCATCATATTCCTCTATTGGGATTTCATGGGGTTCAGTCATCATTGGGGATCCAGCATTTAGTAAATCATCAATCTTCACTTTATTTATGAATTTGAGTGTATTAATTTTGTGCTTGGGTGCTTTTGGGGATTTTGAGTTCAATAAACCTTCCTTCTTCAAATTTCTTCAGATTATTAGGGGTAACATTTGAGCATGTAGTTTCTTCAATTCTTCATTTTCTGTCAGCATATTCCTCCAAAAGTAAGGCCAGCTGATCAGCTTTGTCCAAGGAGGCTTCATTCACATACTGTATTTGTTGTAAAGGTTTTTGAGTTAGAATTCTCAATCATGGGTTGCATGGCCATTCTGGGATAAGGAGAATGATGGGCAAACTAGAGAGGGCAAATTGGAAGGTCTTGAAGTAGGAGGCGTAGCCCAGGTTTGTTGCTCTCCTCAATAAGGGTAACGTCCACCTAGGGTGAACTATCTGGAACTGAACTCAAGGGCACGACAGTGGCAGAAGTGGTGTCCAGCTTTTCATAATTAAAGCATTGAAGGTTATTGTAGGGCTGCTGCCCAAACTAACATGGTCAATTGCTGGATTGTATGGTAAGGCATAAATATGTCAGTTAACTTTCAAGGGCAGCTTAATATTGGATATTTTTGGAATATCCCAGTGTTGGAGGCGTCCAACACTTTGGCATCCAAATTTGTGATAGTGGAAATTTAGGGTTGATTTTGGTGGCAGGTCACCATTTTCACATAATTTTTGCAAATGGAAATGACTTAGTCTACACAAGTCAATTGTGCTAAGTATACGGTATCAAGGTAAGAGTATTTGAGGGTGGTGAGGAACCAGTTGAAGGTTTGCTGATTGACTTCCTTGCAGCAACAGTAGGTAAACTATACCAAAGTCCCATAAGTTCTTCAAATTTGTGTAAAGTTTTACTATACTTGAAAAATATGGAGGGGAAGACAATGGAAATTTTTGCAGAGTTGAGAGGCTGAAATATAAAATTTGTCTAATGCATGAGCTTGCCATTAGTTCCAGGATTTTAAAGATATGTTGGCATTATGCCATTTTTGATCAGTTTCAATGAGCAGCCTTGTCACTTCTCACAAACGTTTCTGGGAGCTGATCCCATAGTCATCTCCCCACACATTATAGTTTTCCAACCATTTGTCAATGGGACATGGTCAAATTTTTTGATACTCTGTTTGGCACATGTTTAAATGAAGTAGATGACAGTAACTTGGTCAGTTAGTATATTTGTTATAGGCTCTGGGGTGTCATCCCTGGAAGAATCACCACTTTGTTGTGATGGCTTGGAAATTCTGGGTTGATCACAATCTAAGGCTTAGTTGACACCTCTGGTTTCAGTTCAAACAGTCATTTCATTGGTTGAGTGTTAGTGCATGCAAAAATTCATTCTACTAGAATTTATCTAAATCAGTATATTGGGGATAAAGCCTAATAAAAACCACCAGAAAAAATATAATGAGTAATTTGATAGTTTATTGAGAATCAATAGCAGGCTTTATATACCTGATGTATCAAAAATTTGCAAAAAGAGGTTTGAAGGGCTTTAAAGGTAAAACAGATGAAAATGAATAAATAGTGACAGGAATAAAACAAGGGAGGGGATATCTGCTACTAAATTAGTAATTTCAGGGCAACATGTTACTGGTTATAAAATAGTGATAATTTAGAATGAAAGTATATAAATTAACTCCTAAAAAATTAAAGTTGCTAAGAGCTTATCACCTTAATCTGACTTACAATTCAGTATAGGTTGATTGTTAGCCACATAAATTTGTCAGTGTTAATTGAAGCTTTGATAGAGTTTTATACCTGATAATATCATGTATCACCCATTATCCATAAGCAAAAACCCTAAAATGGTAACTTTGACCACCTCAAACAGTATATAGAATTAAGAAGACATACCTGAAAATCAATCTTTTACAGTAAAGTTTTTAGCAGGCAATTATAAACTGGGAATACCCTTCTTTTGATCTAAAGTTTGTAGCTTCTTTAGGATTGATATCAATTGGTTAACCATCAAGTGATTATCATTTTCTTACCTATATAATGTGACAAAATGGTTCAAATCATTCATCCCATTTTGACTCAGAATTTGAATTCCAAAACTTGATTCAAAATGGTTGAGGGATTTCTAACTAAGGGTGGCTTGGAACCAGAGGTTTGCCCACTCTAAGCTATTCTTTAGGCTCAAAAGAGCCTCAAGCATGGCCAGGAGAGGGCTTTCCAAAGTGTGTCCTTTAAAAAGTTGATCCCCCATCATTTAAAACCTCACTTCAGAAATTTGCAGCTTCTCTTGGATGTTTAGGCCTCATGCCTTACCTGAGTGTTGGGAATGACAAGGTTTTTTCACAAAAACAAAACCTTGAGCTTCTGGGGCATTGGTCCTCCCAGTTGCTCTGTCTTTTTCTTGTAACTGTCAGGCAACTGCAAGCAGAAAATAGACTGGCCTACCAGCCTGAATGCTGGAGCATTCAAGTGGTGGACCAGAATGCCAGGGGCACTGCTGCTGGTACAACGGTTATGGAACTGGAAGGGAACTTAAATATCAACTGATAAAAAATGGAAATTTGGGGGAGGTGTTTTTATTAGGAAATTTAAGGGAAGAGAATCAACCAACAATTTTCTCAGGGTGATGCGCCCAATTAAATAGTCATCAATTTTGGGGAGGGAAAATAAGTCAGGATCAGGTTCCACAAATTCAACCTAAGTGGTGAACTATTTGGGAATATGTGGGTTAGTTCCTTAGGGACTCACATTGCAAAATTCAGTGATGAGCTGAGTTTTGGTCAGTTTGACCTAAGAGGTGAACTATTTGGGAATAGGGGGGTAGTTCCCTGGGGGTCAACATCGCAATATTTGGTGACAAGCCAAGTTGTGGTCAGTATTATTGTATCAGGTGCAATGCCCAATTTTCTGGCAGGATGCTGCCCATTGGGGGTGATGCCTGACAGATTTGGGGGAAAGCTTTTGATCATTGTGTAAACTGAATTTGTAACCATTGGGTGTTCCAGCCAATAGCTCAACCTTCATACCTTTTTGACCATATAAAATCTGAGTATCTAGCTGATTACCACTCGAATTAGTTGTAATTAATTCTATTTTGGTGATCTTGGTGCAGATTTTACTTAATTCATCATGACAGTTCTGCTGAGGAGAGTGCAAGTACCAAAAGTGGGATCTAAAGCTGATGGGCTATTTTCCAGCACTTGTCTACCACACAAGCGAGATTGCCCTGAGTAATGAGGGGTATAGCCATCCTCTTTGGTATTTTCTTGCTCAGGAACAGAAGGATGGCCCAATTAATGCCCAGCAGATATTCCTCAGGACTTACAGTAACACTTAAAATGCCAGAGAGATACTGGGAACACTCTGCTAGATTTTATTATATAAGAAAAATAAAGGTTGCTTTAGAGATTTGCATCCATGCTTACCTGCCATTATTTTTCTGCATCTGAGATTTCCCCAAATCTTGAGAGTTAAAGATGGTCTGGTGGTATTAAACCTACCAGCTTACCTCAGTGGTCCAACTTGGCTGTTGGACCTATTTTGGTGTCAATTTAGTCCATTGAAAATTCAGGCATCTGGCAAACGGAATCTGGGTGGTTCCATTCGTTACCTATAAGAGTTTAGAACGGTTGATCAGTTTGTACAGTTGGCAAGTTTCTATGGCCATCACTATTGATAAGGGGAGGTATTAACCCTTTTAACTTGCTTTTCTAATTTACAACCTTATTTGTATTGGGATCTTGCACCATTCATCTAATAAACTCTCTGATATAAACTATTTGTAAATTTTTGCACATCTACTAGAGTCAAATTACAAAACAATTTTCACCATAATTTTTATATTCATAATAAATAAAAGATTTATATGCAAGTAAAAACTTTCATATGGGTTTAATGGTAGGACCCTGCCCAAACCCATGATTGAAAATAAATGAGATCATCCACCAAGGAATATAGGTAATGCTTGTGAGTTTGAAGGGACAATTGGTCTAATAACTTTACTTCTTTTGGGGCAGGTCATTTGAGCTGCTAAAACCCATAAAATAAGTGGAGCATCAGGAGCTAAGTCTACTGATGAGACCATGGGTTTTACAATAGATAAAATTTGGGTGGTGGGAATCATGGTAACCAGGTCTACTTCATCTGAGTCCATGGGGCAGTGAGCTGGGTTGTGACTAAGGAAATTGGGGAGCACACTTAACACACCTTTCATGAATTTGTATTTAAAATTGAAGCTGCATAAATTCAATAGTTATGAGCTTGCCTATGTGCCAATTTCTGCAGCTTGCAAAAATACAGAAGTAATTGATGAACCATACGCACTGTTAACTCATGTTGGGCGCCCTGTAACAGATACTGCCAATTGTAACGAATGAGTTTGTCTCAATTGTTACATTCTGACTCAGATTCAGATCTTCCAAATTTGATTCAGATTGCTGTAAAAACATTTTTGGTTCTGTCATTTTGGATACTGGGTTGTACCTCGCCCAAGCTGTAGATTAGGCTTGTGCAAGCCTAATCAATAGCTCAGGTGAGGCCCCTGAAGCTCTGCTTTTATAAGGCACGCCTTCCAATTCCAAAGCTCACTTTGGAATTTTCACCCTAGCATTCCCTTCCTGAGGAGTATTGTTAGTTGCTCCCCCAGATGAGCTCTGGTCGGCTGGCCCCTTTTTTATTGTTACTGGATAAAAATAAAGGCTGTTTTGGCGTTTGCATACCTCGCATACCTGTGGTCTTTTTCAGGTGCTCAGTCTCTGAGGAGCATTCATCTGGTTGGGTCAGACCAACCATGAGGATGTGCATATCCAATAGTAGGTGAAATGTTTGGCGCTGTTGGTACCCCAAACCTCTCCCTACTTAGTTAGGCCGCTTTGGTTGCTTGTTGGTGTGCCAAAGCAGTATGTAAATATACAGCACTCATAAGTGGGGGTTTTCCAGTCTGTGACATTATTACAAAATCAATGTGCGCTGCACGCTGCTGATCCCCAGTTTGGTCCAACCTCAGTGGTCACTTAGTTCTGGTTGTTGATGAACCAACACCAATGGGAGCCAGTGACTGATGGCCAACCCTGGATCTGAATTGACCATCAGTTAAAAATCTTGGTGGGGCCTCCCAATTGCCAGGGTTTCCGTGGCATTGAGGGGACCTGTTGCAGCAGGGTTCCCTCACCCCACGGATGGTCCACCCAGAAAGGGGTTGGACGTCCAGCTGCGCTGCACCGTGCACCCCTCTCACACTGCTGTTGGAGAAAGCGCCTTCCTGGTCAGGATGAGGAGTCCATCAACAACAGGAGCTTGGGAGGGGGTGTGCAACACAGCCAAGTGCTGGGTGTGCATACTCATGCCAGGTGGGCTGATTCCAGCAGCCCAGTCCTGATTCGCTCTCACCAACCATGTCTCGAGGGGCCCAGAGTTTATCTGGGCTAATTTTACCAAGGTTTGAGGTAACTCACCCCAGGAAGCTCTCATTTTGGTGGCTTTACACTGTGGGGCCCCTCTTTGTGGAGAGGCCTTTATCTAAGTGGGGGGATGATGTAATGAACGGCTTTGTTTTTATTGTTACATTCTGACTTGGATTCAGATTTTCTGAATCTGAGTCAAACTTTTTATAAACATTTTTGGTTTGGTTGTTTTGGGCGTTGGGTTGTGCCTCGCCTAAGTTTTAGATTAGGCTTGTGTGAGCCTAATCAATGACTCAGGTAAGGTCCATAATGCGCGGCCTTTATAAGGCATGCCTGCCCATTCCAAAGTTTAATGCGAAATTCTAAGAAATTACCCCTAGCATTCCCTTCCTGAGGAGCATTGTCAGTTGCTCCCCAGACAAGCACGGGTTGGTGTGGGTCCCTTTTTATGTTCATTAATAAGAACAAAGTTTGTTTTAGGGTTTGCATACCTCACATACCTGTGGTTTTTTGGGCATCCAGTCAAGAAGCTTTTGCGTGGTTGGGATGGACCAACCACGCAGAGGAATTACATAGTCAACTAGTAGTAGGCAATGTTTGGGCTGTCAGTGCCCCAAACCTCTCCCTACTTGGTTGGGCCGCTTTGGATGCTTATCAGTGTACCAAAGCAATATGTAAATATATGGTGGTCGGAACTGGAGTTTTTACGGTCTGTGACACCAATGAGTCAAAGCCCATGCTACACCTGCCTATCCTTATCATATATGGCCCAGGATTGCTCAGCAGAGGAGAATTTCTGGGAAAAGTAGGCAACCGGTTGTTCTAAACCATTATGCTCCTGGAGTAGAACTGCTCCCACTGCCATGGATAAAGCATCACATGCAATGATATATGGTTTAAGGCGTCCCTGTCTTTTAGGATGGTGGTGATAAAAACACCTCTTTAATTGACTCAAACGCCTGTTGGCACTTGGTTGTCTAATTAAAGGGTACATTCTTATCCATGAGGTGGTGAAGCAGAGCGGCTAACTGGGAAAGGGCTGGAGAAATTTTCTTCAGGAAAATAATGGTGCCAAGAAGCTTCTTTGTTTGTTTTTGGGTTGTTGGATTTTGCCATCTCTGGATGACATTCAATTTGTTGGGGGGACTTGCATAACCATCTTTTAGGACAAGGTTCCTGAGAAAGGTAATTTACTATTATAAAACTTGCCTTTTGAAGGCTTGACAAATCAGACCCACCTTGTGCAAAGCATACACAACCACTTCCAAGTCTTTTTCATGTTGTTTGGGAGTTGGGGAGTGAACCAAGATGTTGTCAATATATTTGACATGCAAGTAAATTGGAGGTTGCCCAGCACACTATCAATCATTCTTTCAAATGTGGCTGGCACATTCTTCAACCTGAAGGGCATTACGCGGAATTGAAAAATACCTTGTTTTTTTTAAACCGCGGTAAGCCATTCTTGACCTTCCATTACCCATATTTGGATAAAAGAATTAATGAGATCAAGCTTGGAGAACACAAGGGACTTAGAAATCGCTTGACTGATAGTTTGTTTCAGGGGCAAAGGGTAGGGATTGTGCACTGTAATTTTATTCAGGTGACCATAATCCACGCAGGGATGGAGGGAACCATCGGCTTTCTTGGCAAAAACGATGGGAGAAGCAACTGGTGACATTTCTTTAAATAATCGCCCTTTCTTAAGCATATTATCTAAAAAGGTGTTAAGTGCAACCTCCTCCTCCGCTGTGTGTGGACAAAAGGGACAGTAGATATTCACCAACTGTACCGTTGTTCAAGATCCTAAGTCAAATTTAGTGTGATAGGGAAGACAGTCCGCCTTCTCAGAATTGAAGATACTTCAATAGAGCATCAATTCTTTGGGAAAATCAGACGGAAGATCTTCAGTGGAAACGAGGGAATTGATGGAGCTGTGGCCATGAGTTTTCTTAAAGATATTGACTAAAGAAAATTCTCCCTCCATTTGATCACTAACAAATGAAAACATATTTTACTTCAGGTGAATTCTAACATGTTTACAGCACCACCATCCGACCCCCAAGATTACCAGAAACACCAAGTTTGGCATTTCTGAGAAACAATCACAAAAGCTAAACTGATGTACTGAGAAAGGTACTTGCCAATGGACTAGATATGAGGTCTGGGAGGCTGATGTAGCAACCATCACCGAAGGACCTAGGTCCAGGTCAGGCTGCATTTGTTGGAATAGCTCAACACTCATAAAATTACTTGCAGCTCTGGTATCCACCAAAGATTCAAAAGAGATTTGGTGAGACCTGATACTAATCATCATGGGCAATAAAAAGTAAACAAATTTTTCTTTATTGGTAGCTGTAGATGTTTCTGTAGATATGGACAAGATGGTACTAGGATTGGGGGAAACCACTAGGTTTGTAGCAGGAGTAAATTCTCCATAAGTTGGAATGCCAGAACATACTGACATGGGCACGATGACTGCAGCAACTATGGGATGTGGTTCAGAAAATAATTTGGAGTTAATATATGACACCAAGACCACCTTGGTGGCTCCTAACTTGAAGATTCTATTTAGGAGGGTGGGCTTAGACAGTTTGAAAGGTTCTAGGATATTTTGGCCATAGTACAATTTCTTTATAACCTGATTAAGCTGAGAAAAAAGGACCATTGCTACGCTCATATCAACGATAAAGGCGGAAATGGTTAATAAGAATGGTTGATCAATTAAGCCAGGAAAAAAGCAAGTTATTTTTAGACCAGCCTGCCAGTTTAAGTGCTGAAGCACCCAAACGGCAAACCTGAATGCCAGTGGCACTGCTGCTGTTATGACATTATAAAACCTGGAAGGATTTACGCCATTGAGTGCCCCTGACCCATAATAGTGCTTAGGCACCTAGCAAAGTACCAGGTGAACATTGCCTCAAACCCCAAGGGTTGTTGGAATACAAGCGAAAAGGGTGGTTTAATTTTAAGCATGAAAACTGGAATTGGGTAAAGGATTTTATTAAAAAGATAAGAAAGAGAATTGACCAACCTTTTTTTAGTGCAATGCAACTGTTTAAATAGTGTTTAATTGGTAGTGGGTCAATTCAGGGATCAGTTCCCTCAAATTTGACCTAACCTGGCAAATTTTTGGGGGAAGGGGAGGTTAATTTAATTCGAACTGACCTCAAAGGGTTTGGTGGCAAACTGAGTCACTATTGGTTCATCCATGAACGCCTGGACTAATGCTCACTGTGTTTATGTCAGTTGGCACGATAACATCTTGCCCAATGAACAACAAGATTTCCACAGGGACACCCCACATAGGGGCAGTCCCAATTGGTTGGAAATGGGTTTGGGATGGCCAACCTGCCTATGCTCAGTTACTGGGGCATTCGTTTGGCCAAATGAGTTGTGTCAGGCACAAATCTAAATTCTTGAACTAGGGGCTTTAAATTATTGGTGATAATCCCCTATGATTTGAGGGGAATAGTATCAGCGATCATAACACTTGATGGCTTAATGTTACCCCATTATCCTGGCCAATAATTCTCTAATTATCTCTTTCTGAATATTGGTTTTACAATTGTCAGGCTTTATTACCGTTAATTTCAGACATTTTGTCTTCAATTCAATAATTTTGGCGCAGATTTCTTCAATTCAGCAGACAAGTTTGGCAGAAGTAAGCGTGGGAACCAGGGGAGGAATCTTCAGAGGAAGCGCTTTAATCCAGCATTCATCTACCACATGGGCGATGTTTCACTAGGTGACGAGGGGTACAGCCACCCTCTTTGGACCCTTCTTGTTTGGGAATGGGAAAATTGCCCAATATACGCAAAGGGGACGTTCCCCTGGACTTACAAAAACGAACAGTAAAAGACAAACTATTGACTGCACATTAATTTGGTAAGGGTAACCACTTTAGCGCCAATCTCTACAAGGAAGGCAGAAATGACCAAAAACAATGACAGTAAATTATGACAGGGAGATATCATAGATAATTTTTTGAAATAAATCAAAAATTGAGAATTTGGGGAGATTTTTTAATTAATTGTAAATATAAGAGAATCAACTGTCAATTTCCTCAATGTATTATGACTGCCTAAATAGATGGTCAATTTGGGGAATAACTTAGTAAAGAGTGAGGTCAGGGCCCTTAAGATGTGACCAAAATTGGCGAACTTTAGAGGGAGGGGAAAAACGAATTTAATCTGAACCAACTTCAAAGGAGTTGGTAGTGGGCCAAGTCACTGTTGGTTCAATCTTGGATGCCCAACTTACAGTTTCACTGCATTTACAATGTTTAGCGCAACAGCATCTCTCCTTATGGGCATTGGGGATCTCCCAAGGTCACCCCATGTAGGGGCTGTCCCAAATGATTGGGAGTGGGTTTGATTACACAGCCCACCCATACTGGTCACTTCTGCATCTGTTTGGCCAAGCAAGATTCATCAAATGACAATTCTGATTTTTGAGGGGAGGGTTTTGATCTTTTGGCAACATTAAACAATGAACTACATGTCTTTTGGGCTATGTCCCTGATTTTTTGAGAAAAATTCCAAATTGGCAACAACATTGCCCAATGGCCCAACGCCATTGGCAATTTTAACCAAGGATTCATCACTGAACACATTCTGATTAAGAGGTACACACCCATCAGTCTTCATCCCCTGAGGTTTTGAAACAGAATTTTGACATAACGACAACATTATTTTCAATGGCCCAATGCCATTGAACAGTTCTGACGAGGATTTGACACTTGATTCTTCATTCACTGGATGTGTGGGCCCATTGGGCTTTATTACCAAGGGTTTAGGGCTTTTGGACCTAGATTTTGAGGGCATGGTGCCATCAACTTCATAAAAACTTTCTAGCCCTTGAGGGTAGTGGATTCCAATTGTTTCAATACAAATACCCTCAATTTGCTGTACTAATTTGGTAAAGGGATTTGTGGGGACAGGTGGAGTAATCCTCATAGGGAAAACCATAACCCAATGCTCATTGTAAAAAGAGTTTCTATAACTCTCCTGTTCCCAGAGTGGTAGTGCATGGTGCACAGGGCCAACGCCAGGGAACTAGTCTTCTGTAATAAAGTTACTAGAGTCCCTCAGATAGTGCTTGAACTGTAATAACCTAGGTTGAGGGTGGTTATCAGTAGAGGAAAGAACCAAAATTGACCTAATAACCAGGGGAGTGAATCCCAAAGTAGGGTTTATATCCAAGCGGTGCTCTGAGTGTGAGTGTATAGGAGGCACAGGTTGGAGGAAACCTGGGAGGCCCAACGGTGCAAGAGAGGAGAGATATACTGTTGTTAAAATTAAATTGCTAATATCTCACGAGAGCTCCTTGAAGAGGTCCATGAGCAGGTTCATCCAAGATAAATTATTCAAAAAATATACTAGCAAAGGGTTTTATTATGTGGGAAGTCGACAAACAAGGGAGATTGGTATCAAGGAAACAATATTAAGGGAATTTAGGGGAACAACTGATCGATGGAAGCAGTGTTAAATCAAGGTGCACCAATAAGTGCATGCTTCCATTGGGCAGTAAACTATACTTAGTATTCAACCAAACTCCAGTTAATCAATTGTAGGCAAAACCAACCCAAGCTGTAAATTTTGAAAACTGAATGGGTTTTGAGACCCCATTGAACAAGAAACTAAAGTGAACCATCATTTTTTATCACAAAGCTGGTTCATTTTAATGCACCTGCTATTATACAGAGCTGAACTTCTCTTACATCCCTAGGACCAAACTGGGCATACCTCGCCTTAACCCAGCATTGATCCAAAGTATGTTTGAAGTCAGGGAGACCTGTCAACTTCACCTTCTTGGCCACCTGACATGAAGCTTTGTCCTTAATGTTTGTCCTCATTATGATGTCATCTTTAAGCTATGACAATTATCTGCCTCATGGGCGAGATCAACCTGTGAGATGAGAGGGACAGCTGCCCTCTTTGGAACCTTTTTAGCGAGGAATGGGAACACTGCTTAGTCTAAGCAGAGGGGATGCTCCTCAGTCTTACAATATAATTAATGTCTACACCTTAATGATTAAATATTTTTTATATTTATCTAAAGGTGACATATGTATTATTAATAGAAATCTTTTTAACATTTTTTTCTGTGTAGATTTTCAATAATTTTATCATTTTAATTGGCCAAAAAGTAGTTTATTCAGCCAAGACTAGACTATAATCTTTTTGTGATTTCAAGGACCCCATTTTACTGGTGCCAAATATGATAACAGAGCTCCAGGAAAGAACATTTTATATAGTAGTTTAAGGTATCTATCTAATCAACATATGGAACATAAGGAGCACTCTATTAAAATAGACTATAACATGAATGTAACAGGTTGGTTCACGCCAATATGTGACAAAAGAGTTGGGCAGTATGAGGATGCGTGGGGCTCACCCTTTTGGGTTGGGGGCTAATAGTGCTAAAAAAGAGTTGGGAAGTTTGAGCCATGTTACCGACCACTTAACAGATAACCCAGCGGAAATCTACCCTTAAACCCACGTGCCAGCCAAGAGTGTTGCAATGTATTCCCAGACTACGGCATTGATGATGATGATGCATGAAAGCAGCAGTGTCTAACTCCATAATATTGCCAAGGATGAGGCTAACGCCTGGGGCAGCTCATTCATTGTCTCATCTTTTCCAGTTCAGTTTAAATATTTTTAGTTGAAACTTGAAAATGATTCAGAAGCTAGCAAATATTTTTTTAATTTCATTACTTTCTTTTTAAATGAAACTGAATTATCAGTTATCATTTTCCCGTTTTATATCATCACAAAGCCCACTTGATTAGGCTCCTTTACCTTAGGCTCTCAAGCAACAACCAAATCATTATACACAAAACCTCATACCCAGTGAATAATGATTAGGAGAATTTGGGTCACTGGTCTTGCATTATGCCAGTACAGCCCTTGTTACCATTTTTTTAATTATTACCTATAACCCCATTCTCAATACATTCCTCCTTCAGCACAAAATTCTTCAACTCAACCTTCAGATTCATGGTGGAATCAAGATTATATCCACTAGATTAGTGCATACCAGGCTGAGCCTGATCCGTCACATAAACCCCTGTGAAGCCAAGTATCCTAGATCTTCTCTAGCAGCGTATACATTCCTCCAGCATCCACAGGTCGTCCCCTTACTAGATACACCATCCATTTCACCACATAATGTCACCAGACTCTCACCCATCTCTCATTCAGTAACCACTAGAATTTATATTCCTGGTTATTCTCCTCCTGTGGCCTCGATGGTACAGGTTGCTCTGGTACTTACCCTCAGAGCTTTAGAAGCTATGAGGCATAAATGGCTGGATGGGCCTTTAACCCTTCTGGAAGGTCTAATTTGAATGTGACCTTATTAATAATCCAAATCACTATATATGGACCCAAAAAGTTTGGCCCAAACTTCCAGATTTTCACTGATACAGCGTAATTTCCCTGACACCAATACTTAATCCTCCAGAGAGAATAACGGGTCTGGCGCTCTTTGTCAGTCTGCAGATCACTTCTGCCATGCCATGGTATGCTCCAGATTCCCTTGTAACCTCTTCTTAATGTCCATCATCTTTTAGGACAACATGTCTGCCCCCTGGCACACTCCACCACATTTCCCCCATCTAAAACGGGATTCAACCCATTGTTTACAAAATACGGAGTCATAACCATCAACAACTAACAGTGGTTTCATAAGCAAACTGGGCCAACCTGGCCCAAGCGACCCAACCATCCTGCCAGTCTGAAACTTAGCACTGAAAGTAATATTTCAATATCTGATATACCCTCTCCATCTATCCATTGCATCAGGGATAAAACGCCAAAGCCCTGCATGGGAAAATCCTCAAATTCCCCAGAAAAAGTTACTGGAATTCTGATATAAATCAGGGCCCTCGATCCAAAATAATGTCAGATGATAGGCCATGTTAGGCAAATATCTAATCAGCTAAAATCTTTGCAACATCCTTGGCTGCAAAATTAGAAGTACACGGGTAAAATTCGGTAAGTTTAGTCAGCTAATTAACAATAACCATTATCACATCCTACTCTTGGAACCTGAGTAACCCTGTAATGAAGTTTATGCTAAATGTTCCCCACGGCTAACTCAGCATTTTAATGGAAACTAAATTACCTAAGGCGGCTTCCTCGCAGTTTTGACTGCGCACAAACCAAACATTCTGCCACATACTTCATAATAATTTTAAAAATTCTGGCCCACAAATAGTTCCTCCACACCAATTTGAACATTTTCTTGACTCCTGGATGACCCATCAATGAGTATCATGTGACACTTGCACCTCCCATTCTAATGGCAGATTTGGAACCCACCCTTGCAAATCATGGTACAGAATTCTGTTTTGCTCCCCATATCTTTGATGGTGACTGTGCTGCTGGCCTTCCGCTGTTTTGGCCCAAGAACCAATGACCAAATGCCAACCTCCTTTGCTTCCACCTGATTTCCTCCACCAATTCGTTCTCTTCACTCATCATCATTGCAAATTCGTCTGACTGATACTTGGTAGCCATATTAAACTCCTTCCAATTCTGAATACTCATATGCCAGTCCCACATCATGTCTCAACAAACCACCGATGTGTTGACCGCCTCCAGTAGTTACTCTACCTGGAAAACATATAGAACCTGATCCATATAACAACGGGCTTGGCGCTGATCCATCTTCCTGGGCTCACAGTGATATTCCAGCACTTAATGGTCCATCTGGACCATAAAAAGGTGCCAGACTTACAGCAGATTTGCTGTTAAACCTGCAAAGCTGAAACCACTTCCAGTAGTTCCTTATCATATATCTGATATTCTTTTCCACTGGGATCATCTCCTGGCTACGATAGCACACTGGGTGCTCCAGCCCGTCCTTCCCTTTTGTAACTGTACTGCTCACATGGCAAAATTTTAGGCGTCTGCCTTGACCATGAAAGGTTTCTTGGGGTTCATATGAGCGAAAAAAAGGTGCTGAAATGAGCTTATCCTTCAGCTGATTGAACGCTCATTCCTCCTACCCACACATGACTGGCACATCCTACGTCAACTATGTAAGTGGTAGGGCCAACTGCAATAGTTTTTCATGAACCGCCTGAGGAAATCAACCATCCCCAAAAACTCCTTATGCCCAATTGATCTATCAGGGGCTTTCCACGCGCGCACCACCTGTAGCTTGTCTGGGCACACCCCCAGCACCTTTATGAACACAACATTTTTCAGGAACGTTACCAATTGTCTGTTGAACTCTCACTTTAAAGGCTTCAATAGCCATCCTACCTCAGCCAATGCTTCCAGAGCTTCCTGCACATCACGTACATTTGCTTCCTGTGAACAGGAAAACACCAGGTTGACATCCATATACATTATTCAACATCAACTGATCATCTTACTCATCACCTGGTTGATCATGCAATGGAGCACCGCTGGGAATTCTGAAGCCCAAATGACATTATTCATTACTGGAACATTACTAGGTGGCATTTAGATGTCGTACATTTCTGGCGCTCTGGTCACAAAAGTACTAAACTTGAGAGTGTCTGCCATAGTAAGCTTGGAAAAAATGTTACATATTGTGGCCATTAGGATGATGTCCTATACTAATGTCATGGGGTAAGGCTCCAGCTCTGTAACCGCGTTAAGCCACCAGAAGACCACGCATGACCATAGTATCCACTTGCCTTGGCATCAGTAACATTAGGGACACCACAGCAGAATTTGATGGTTCAAATTGACCCTCGCTCAACGTCAAAGTTTTAAGATCCTCCAATGTGGACTTTTCCGTTCATTCATCAGATAAACTGGGCATCCATACGGAAAACCTGGACCCCTCCCTTGAACTGGAATGAAAATACACATGGGCACATGGGAGATAATGGCGAATCTTTTTTGGTCCAAATATTCCCACAAACTCACAGTATTCCACCAGAAACTCCTCCTCCTGCATGGCACTCAGGCTTTTATATTTGTTTGACTTAATTTCTCCCACCAACTATCTCTACCTCATTGGCGGCCCCATCCTCAGATTTAGCGTAACAGAATGGGAAGGCAAATTGAACTGGGGCCAAAACTAATGCCACCACCGAATCCCCTGCACCAATGGATGGGCCAAGTTTTTGTTACACAAAACTGTTCCCAGAATCTAAACGGATCCTGTTGTAGCTTTATTAAAGGGCTCAACCAACATGAGGGAGCCCTCTGTGACAAATCAGCAAACACCACCTCCAGTTCCTTCTGAATATGCAACTTCAATCAGCCAACTAGCGTGATCTTGACATAGTTCTCTTCTGCCCCAGTATCAACCAGGGCCATTGCCTCTTCCACTACGCCGTCTGTATACAACTCAATCAGGTTAAATAAACTAAGATAAAATGAAGAAGGATATTTGATTTCTTAATAAACTCTTTTAATTGTTAATTTTTGAATGATGAATACTTGGGCATATTCTCCTTTCCCTGCCCATGGATCATTGGTTTACGCGTTTCCTCCTTGTTCCATTGGCGTGCTACCCTTTTTCCGTTTTCCAATTTTTTTTGGAGATGGATTAGCCCTCCTGACTAGAGCGACCACTCAATGAGGATTGTACCTTCCCTGGCAACAATCTCTTAAGCCAGTTCCAGGCCAATGCCAATTGCGTCTCAACTTGTAATGCTAATGCAACATTTTCCGCCAGCATGCCCTGTACCTTTGCTGCCACCAAAGCTGCCAGTAAGTCTTTGTGCAACCACTGATGAAACATACGCGAAGATTGAGAATATGCTACCTGAGCTGCCTTCACCATTGGGCGGAAAATATGCGCATATTCTTCCACCAAACTACACTCCTGACTAACCATCAGGAGCCCCAACTGTGCCTCGTCTTTTGCTTCATCTGTACATGTGCACAGTTGATCGACTCCAAGCTTTCCTTCACTGAATTTAACAAGAATCACTGTTCCTCTATTTGATCCTGCAACCAACTTGACAATTTCAAAGGTAACGCATCCATCACCTGGGTGAGTTGGACCAAGGAAGGGAATTCTAAAATTTTACCTATGTCAACTGCATCTGAATAAGGACTCATGCAGTAATCTGGTGAATTTTGTCCTACGCTTCCATGGAAAATGCCATATGACTTTTAGGTAATTTGGCAGTTACCTGCACTTCCACGGATTGTGGGATTGCTACTCCCCATAATAGCCCCACCACGCTTGGTATAAATTCTAGCAATAACCCCACTATAATTTTGTTCAACATATGTTGGTTCCACTACTCTCCGCCAGAAACCACCACCTCCTCCTGGGGCCTCACAAAACGGAGAGGAATGTATTTGATTTTGTTCAATAATAATGGGTAGGTTTGCAACAATATAACAAAGGATTTGGGAAATACCAGCCATTTTATTAATCATTGAAATGGCAACCTGGCGGAAATTGACCTTCAACCCATGTGCCATCCCTGGATGTTGCAATGTATTCTCAGAATACGGTTTCAACGATGCTGCATGCAAACAGCGGTGTCTGACTCAACAATAGTGCTGCAAATGAGGCCAAAGACTGGGCCAGCTCACTCATTGAGATCATCTTTTCCATTTTTGCTTAGATATTTTTAAATAAACTTGAAAATGATTCTAAAGCTAGCATAAATTTATTAATTTTTAATAGTAATTTCTCAAAAAATATAAAAATGAACCGTCCTATCATTTTCCCTTTTTATAGCATCGCAAAGCCCACTTTACTAAGCTCTTTTACCCCAGGCTCTCAAGCAACAGCAAAATCATGTGAAAAAGCTCCATATCCCAGTGAATCATGACTTGGAGAATTTGGGTCACCAGTTGAGCATTATGCTGGATCAGCCCTTGTTCCAAAAATTCTGAATTCTTACTTATGACCCCATTCTTGGTCCTTTTCTTCTTTGGAAAGAAATCCTAAGCTTGATCTCCATATTTACGGTGGACTCTGAGATTTCATTCAGTAGGTCAATATGCAGACCTTCTGATCCTGATCTATCATAATTAAGAATAACTTTCATCCAATTATATCAAAGATACTTCCTTATTTGAACCTCAGAGGATTATTTCTTTTATATTTGAGCCAGTCTAAGCTGTGTGAAATTTAATGATTTTTATTTGTAACAATACAAATACCAGCATAAAATAACTTGTAGATTAAGTACTATAAAAAATTAATATATCATCTTTAGCCCTGATATATTGTGCCCTGCATATATCAAATTTTTACTATCATATTAAAAATGATATATTGTTAACTTTTTCATACATAGAGGATAGATATGATGTTCTAATCCTTTTTTCTAGATTTCGATGTGTTCATATAAAAATCATATAATCATAAAAATCTCTTTTATATCTTGCTTAAGAATGGATACTCTTTTTACTTCTATTATATTCTTTGCCATGAAAGAAATTTAAAAGGCTAAGAATGTGATATATCTGTTACTAAATCAATTAGTGCACCTTCTATGGCTTTCCAATTTATTTTTTATATAGTTGGAATTGCCTAAGCTTATTTAAATTGTCAACTCCTGTTTATTTTTATGATAATGACATACTAAGAGTACAACTTATATCAATTTTTTAACTTTTTGAGGGAATAAATTACCATAAAGATTCCAATATAATTGGAAAGACAATGGTATACTGACTACAGGGATAGCCAACACCAATCAAATTTAAAAGGGAACAAATATTTTTAAATGCGACCTCACCTGGATGAAAAATGAAGATTATTGAGCGGGAGATGAGCACTAAATGGGAACTGGTATAATCCCATCCAGGAATTTTTACTACTACATGCTCATAACACGTTGGATCAGCAATGTAGCAATTATCACATAAATATACAGAGCGCTATATGATACTCAATATTCCTTCCAATTCTCAATTTAGTAAATCTCTACTGTGAGAGCAACTTCTGAAAACAATGATGTTTTGAAAATGACCAAACTGTATTGGGATATAAGAGAAAGGTATTTATAAGGAATTATTTAGCCACAGAACATTGATTTCTCTAGGCTAGAGTTACGATTGCCAATGAGTACAATGGTCACAATAAGGTCAATGTGTCAATGGGTAAAATGTGCCCATTTATGATGAAATGTCAATTAAGAAAGTAGATAATTTCTGTATTATGATTCTAAAATATTATTAGTAAACTTGGAGAGTAGGGGGAATCATTAAAGTGTCTTAGATAAACTCCAGTCTCATTTTTCCATTATAACCATAGGCGATCAATGGAAGATTATTCATAGTCATGTCAAAGCCACTGACAAAACTCCCTCTTCTTTGACTCAACCTAACTTCTGGAGGAGGCTGGCTTGGAATTAGACTGTATTGATAAGGTCTGAGGAATTTTGCATGAACTCTATTAACAATATTTTTTGAACAATTTCCTGATATTATAGAATCATATTATGAGCGCCTCAAAATTACATATGTCCCTTTCCAGAGTGTTGAAATCTTGTTGGTTAATCCAAATCCATAGAGTCACAGTATTCAACATGATTGCCATATTAAACTCATGCAAAGGTGTTATATGGTATGACCTGTGCTTCCTTGTTATTTTTCTAGTTGAGGCGGATCCAAAAGCCTCAGTCTGAATCTTAATTATGGCCATGAACAGTTAATCAAAGTATTTGTCCGGCTAGATTCCATATTCAGCTTCAACAATGTGGTATAATACAGGTGGTAAGGCAGGCTGTCGATTATATAGTAATTGGAAAGTGGATACATTAGCACTATGATATCTGATATTGTAAGCAAAACAGTTGAATTGATGTATAAGTTGATTGAGAAGGGTAAAAGGCAGTGAACCTATGGTGGATTTGCTTTAGGATTCCATTAACCTTCACAACGGTTTCATTGGTCTCTGGATGGTAAGTAGCAGGAAAACCTTTTAATCCACATAAGGTGGTACAGTTCTGCAATAATTTTTGTGGTGAAGTTAGTATCTTTGTCTCTCAGGATAATCTGTAGACACCTAAACCTGTGAATGATATGCTCTTTGGAAAACTTAAAGGTGGTAATTGCTAAAACATTACATAAAGGCTTAGATTTAACCACTTGCTTAAGTAGTCAAAGGCCACAAAAATGCACCAAAGGTTAATATGTTGACTGGTAGGGGTCAATAACGTATATTGAGATGGTGTGCCATGCCCAGTTGGGCTTAATCACTGGTAAGTGGTAGAGGGATTAAAAGGTTGTTGTAGGTGGCACTCGTGGCACTTTATTAAGAGGTCCTGGATGTCTAAGTGCATTAACTCCCAAGAATACTCTGTAGGATCTGCTTTAGTTTTTTAACTAGTACTTCAAGCCAAAGATGTAATGAGATAGTATAATAATTGATGTTTGTTTAAAAAGCGCGGGGTATAGCTAGCTTCTGCCGTCCCTATCAAT
This sequence comes from Massospora cicadina, assembly GCA_022478985.1. NCBI lineage: Eukaryota > Fungi > Entomophthoromycota > Entomophthoromycetes > Entomophthorales > Entomophthoraceae > Massospora > Massospora cicadina. The sequence continues at coordinate 105,231 of JAKSZP010010680.1, forward strand.
TATATAGAATACACAATTCTGTACTTTAGTATTCTTCATTAATAAAACTAAAGTGTGCCTAAGAAGGGGTTGTTCATCTTCGTAATTATGGGATTTCATTTTTTAGATAATTGGCTGGCATGTGATAAACGTGGATACAATTGGTAGCTGGAAATGTCTTTCTAGAATTTTGATGGGAAGACCTGGATCAGTGTTTTACCTCATAGTCATAGTATTGAAGCTTCAACGCCCACCTTGCAGCCAACCTTCAGTCTTTTTAAGGTTATACAGCCACCACAAAGAGAAAATCAGTATACACCTGAAATTGGTGCCTTAAATTTAAACATAATTGTTTAAAGGCAATAATAATGCTAAACATTCACGTTCTGTCACCATATAATTACTTTCCTGCTTGACAAGTTTCAGCACTACAGTTCTCTAGACTGGCGCTGAGGTTTGAAGGTGGATCAAAGCTGGAAATTTGGAAAAGGCGCCAAGAAGGAAACGGAATTTTGGATTAGAATACCAAGTGCTTTATTGAAAAAAGTGTCAATATTTATTGGGTGAGTGGTGACTTGGTGCCTCAGGGATTGTCAGGGCCCCTTCCATTCAGGATCTTTCCTGATCTTCTGGATTGGCCACCTCATGGGCACTCTCAAATTTATTACTGCCCACCTGACTGAATTGGTGGATATGCCACCCCACGTGACTTAGGAATAGGGGAGGAGGATCCTGAAGTAAATTTCGCTTGGTTAGGTTTGGGAACTGATTTGGTAAGGCCTGATCCAGAAGTGGGGAATTTGATTCATTTGTTATCTTAAATTCTGACAATGCCCCCCTCAAGATCCTGTTAGAGGGGGAATACAGCCAAAGAAACTGACCCTTTACCCAATTGACTATGGTCCTTTGGTTGACATCAGCAATGGAGTACTCAGGCTTCACCCTATGAATGAAATTATAGGGTCTAAACCAAAGAACATCTAGCTTATTTTGTCAGCCTCCAGGTCGATGGTGATAAAAGAGAACAAGGTCACATAATTGGAAAGTTAGTAAGGAGGGTCGTCCAAAGTTTTAATCGGTATGTCTCTCTTCCAGTAGTGATGATTTTGCCTTGGGTGTCTAGGGCTTGAAGCTGGACAATTTCATTGGCTAAGGCCCTCATAGTTAATTTGGAGTTCTCATGTGGGGAGGCTTCAAGCAAAGTCTGGATGCTACTTGGTAGCTGAGGCGCACGCTCATATAGGGCTTCAGATGGGGACATATTGATGGCTTGGTGGTAGCTCACTCTGTAGGCAAGCAAGGCGCTGGGTAGGTAGTGGTTCCAACGAGCAGGATCCAAGGCGGCTAACTTCTGCAGGATGAAAATAAAAGTTCCATTAGCGCATTCTACAACATAATTAATTGATGGGTGGTAATGGGCGGCATACTCTGGGTAGTGCATATAGCAAAGTTAGTTCTTGTACTACCTGTGAAGTGAAATTCAATCCATTGTCCAAAGGTAAGGTCTGGGGGCACCCATGCTGGGTGAATATGGATCAAACAAGAAAAAGAGCTGTGGCCTTGGCAGTGGCAGTGGGAACCGAATTTTTTTGATCCACCTGGTTAAGTGGTCCACAGCCAGGATAGTATATTTATGGCCATGCATCCCGGTGAGAAGGGGACCCAACACATTGATGCTAATGACATTGAAGGGCCCGGTTGGGGCAATGACTGAGTGTTGAAATTGAGGGTTGGCTTAGTCATGGGATTGGCAAGTCATACATGCAACCAAGACCTCTTGGATGGTTTCTACCATTTAGTCCCAGTAACATCTTGACGTCAGCCATTTGTGAGTCTTCTTAACTGCCCCATGTCCCACAGTGGAGTGGCCCTCTAGAATGATATCAGTTTGAGAAGAGGGGTAGACATAGGAGAGCCGCTTCTTGTTATCCTTCTTGTAAAGCAGTCCATCCTTGATTTAAGTGTCTTAAGTCATTCTGAGGAGTTCAGCCTGGACTTTGGGAGTTTTCAACTTCCATTGCTCGGGTTGACCAATCAGATCATATAGATGATCCTTCTTGGGGGTCAAGACTGCTAGCACAGGCATCCAAGAGAGACCATCGGCGTTCTGGTGAATCACGCCTGCACAATGGATGATTGTGAAATAATAGCTCTCTAGTCGTAAAGCACACCTGGCTAGCTGACCATTGGGGTATTTCATTTTTTGGAGCCATCGAAGCAAGGAATGTCTGTAATAATAGTAAAGTGGTTACCATAGAGATAAGGCCAAAATGTTTGATGGCTATTAAGACGGCTAAACATTCCCTCTCAGTAACACTGTAGCTCCGCTCAGCTTTACTTAGCATCTTACTAAAGTAGGCCACGGGATGGTCAACCTGGTTTTCATCATTTTGGGCTAGGATAGCCCTGACAACGATGTAACTCGCATTTGTGAACAACAAAAAGGGTTGGTCAAATCATGGGTGAACTAGAATGGGTTTAATACTTAGAGCCGTATGTAAGGCATTAAAAACCTGTTCCTTTTCAGGCCACCACTGAAACGGCACATTCTTCTGCAGGAGGTAGAACAGTGGCTCGGCTAGGTTGGCAAACTGGGGGAGGACAAACTGATGATAATAGCCCACCATGCCAAGAAAGGCCTGGATATTTCTTAAGCTTTGAGGGGCGTGACATCTTCTTTATGGCGTCGACTTAGTTCAGTATAGGCTGGATGCCATGCTTGGAGACTTTGTGTCCTAGAAACTCTAGCTCGGATTGGAAGAAGGAGCACTATGAAGGTTTAAGCTTGATAGAGGCCTTTCAAAGTCGGTTAAAGACTTCCCTGAGATGCTCGACATGCCCATTAGAGGTTTGAAAGAAGATGGTAATGCCATTCAGGTAGACAAGGACGCATGAGAGCTTCAAGTTCCCAAGGATCCCGTCCATGGCATGTTGGAAAGTGGCTGGGGCGTTACAGAGGCCTTGGGGCATCCTGGTCAACTCAAAATAGCCCCTCGTTGGTGATGAGATTGCACTTGGCTCAATCTTTGGGGGTGAGCTCAACCTGCCAATATCTGCTGGCGAGGTCCATGGCTAAAAGTATTTAGAGCTGGCACATAGATGGAGGAAATTGTCAATTTGGGGCAGAGGATAACCGTCCATCTTGGTGATGGAATTAAGTTGTCAATAATCCATCACCACCCAGTGGCTGCTGTCCTTCTTCCAAATCAGCAGAAGAGGGGAGGTCCAAGGGCTGCACGATGGTACCAGGAGCCCAGCGTCAAGTGGATGTCTGAATTCCACCATCACCTGGGCCTCTTTGACCTTACTCTTTTAGTAAGGCTGGGAGCAGAAAGGGGGAGCGTCCCCAGTTTCCGCATAATGAAGGACTCCGTTCATTCTTCTAAAGTCACAGGTCAAGGTTAAGAATAGGTCCATATACTCCTCCAACAACCCTTATACCTTATGTTGCTGATCGTCTAAGAGGTCCTTCCCAATATTGGTGTTGACCAGGATAACTGATGGTGGCAACTTTAAGCCAAAAACCCTCAAATCCCCAAAGCTTCAAACATTGGAAACAACCTCTACCAGTAAAAGGCAGACATAGGCTGCGGGACTGCTTGGACCTACAGCTTTTGGTTTGTCAGTGAGGTTGGCCAACAACATGAATATAGATCCGGCATACGCTGGATCTTGGATCCCTGGGCAGGTCAGCACCTCCTTCATGGATGGGTTGTCTAGGCCTCAGATTTCTAACAGGTATCCTGAGGGAATGTTGACATGGACCTGGGTGTCAGCAATGACTTAGGACTTTGGGGGTATTATAGTCGACCTAGGTAAGTAGATCGACATGCCTTCCTGTCCATCAACAGCAGGAGGGGGAAGTCAGACTTGAGAGCCCCTGATATGGTACTCGAGATGATCAATTCAGCCCTCATTCTCCAGTAGACAGGACCAGGCTTTGACCTCTATCTTAGAGTTGTGAGAAGTTTTGAAGATCAGAGGGACCTGATGCTCTAGTAGAAAGGAAGCTGCCATCATAATGGAGCACTGCTGAATAGTCTTGAAGGAACTGAGTCCTTAGAAACAGGTCATAAGTTGAGTTATCTAGAGCTACTGCAGTGGTGTTCTCAGCAAGATTCCCAAACTGTAACGGCAGAGAGGAATAAGCTCCTATAGATCGGGTACACTGTGGGCTGGCCGTGCCATATTCCATATAGTGTGAAAAGTCTGGAGCGATCTTGATGCGCCTCATTAACTTGGAAGATATGACGTTCACGGGGGAGCCACTGTCAACAATGGCGAGGACCAGGATCTTGTGAACCCAGACTGTGACATGGGTAACCTAGCTTCTGAACTGGGGCAGTAGCATAAGAAAATTGGGAGATTCATCAGAAGGGTAAGCAGCATCAACTTCTTTATTTTTAAGAGATACCAAAATTTCTTCTTCAGGTAAAACAGTTTCAGATTCATTCAAGGAGGATATTTGAGGCTGGGTAGGGATGTCATCATGGAGTGCCTCGTCCTTCATGTTGACAGCCCTTTTTCCGCCTCCTTGGCAAGTCATTTCCAGAAGGTTTTGGAACTATGTTGAAACCATTACAGTAGGTGCATCGAGGTCGTGGGTTCTTCTGGTTTTCAACAACATGGACCCTAGGGCGGTTAGAGGGGCCTGAAGATGTAGCCTTATAGTGTAGAGTCGAGGCAGGGATCTCGTTAAGTGCTTCCTTGATCTCCCAAATACAGGTAAACCCATTCTTCTGCCCAATCATATGCATTTGAACCTCTGGGTAGGTTCCCAATGCAGAAATGACAGCAGTAATAGCGTCATCTAGGGTATTAAGAGCCATAATGACCAAGGGTTGCGCTTGGGCATAAAAGCGGCTAGCAAACTCCATGGGGTTTTCTCCTTTATTCAATCAGATGCCCATGAATGCTTGTTTTTGGTTGGCCAGGGTTTGATTGCTGCTGAACTCTTGTATCAAGGCTGTATGGACCTGTTACCAGGTGTTGCACTCCTTTAAATGAGGGGGTCATGATTTCCTGGGTGGTGCTGTCTAGGCAGGAGTGGATATGATTCACCTTCTGCTGATCAGTGGCCTCTTCCATGTAACTCTCATAGGCGTACATGAAGGAGGCGATGCTTTCCTGTCCGGAGGTGATCCTTTCCTTAAAAGTAGGTTTAAAATTAGTTACAATAAGAGTGGAAAGGGTGTTAATGCCAGGGATGGGCACTGGCTCTGTTATATCAGTCTCCACATAATTGCGGGGAGCCTGCTGATCTAGCCATTGCTGCAGGCCTTCAAGGTCTTCTTGGATGTGATCCCAATTTTGGTTAAGGGAGGAAACAAAAGCCTTAGTAGCCAGCTGCTCCTTAGGGATTGGATCTTAATGTCCTGAAGGTGAAGCTGGCTCTTGAGGGTGGTCAAACAGGTTTTGAACCCTTAACAAGTTTGTTAAAGCTGAGAGATGCGGGCGTCCATAAGCTTGGTAAAGGAATTGAAGTTGTCCATTTCATCTGACAATGCTTCAATGGAGACCCTAGGGTTGAGGGGGACTCCATCTTATCAGAGTCTGCATCCCAGCGCTACACTTTGGATTAGATCACGTAGGGCGGCCAGGGCTGTTATCACATCCTTCTGCCATGGGTCTTTGGGGCCACCAGGTGCTGAGGAGCCTGGGGGCTCTTGAGGCCCATGAAGTCCCTCTGGTCCCCCAGGTCCTTGATGCCCTTTGGGGCCTTTGTACCCCTATACCCTACAGGCCCTGTACTCATGGAGGGGTAGTCACGAGAGGCCAGCTCCCAGTAGTGCTGTTGTAGGGCTTGTACCAGTTCTTCAACTTGGAGGAGACTCTGATTCCAAGTTTCCTCAAGAAGCTGAACGTTTGATGCAGCTGATCCTCGAGGTGGTCAAAGATTCCGCTGTCTAATATTACAATTTGATCCTGGACCTCATTGATCAATCGTCGGTTATCAATAATGGCTTCACGGTTGTAATGCACGAAGGAGGAGGCAGCGTCATAGAAGTTGATATTGTATGATCGTAAGCTTTGGGAGAGCCCCAGTTGCTGGGAGACTTTTTGATGGTGTAACCCAACCAGTTGGAGTAGGTGATGGATAGCTGAGTGGACAAAGTTGCAAAGGTAGCGTTTTGGTCCCAGAGCGAATTCTCCAACTGGCAGCAGGGCTGAGTCATAGAGATCCTTCATGGTGGAAGGTACAGAAGAGGCATGTGAGCGGCTGGAGCAGGAGCCCACAGAGCAGATGACATTTATTAATTGTTGGATGATATTGTTAAGGTTTTCATATTGAAGTTGGTATTGGCTCCCATCAAGAGATGGCAGAGAGAGTTGGAATGTGGCCTGGAAATAAACCTCTCAGGCTGTGAGGGTGGTGTTGCATATTGAGAGGTGCTAACCTATTGAGCAATGCTTCTCGATTGACTGGCCAATTGGTCTTCAGGGCTGCTAGTATTTTCCATTGTTTGTGATAGGCGTTTTCACTTAGGACAGCTTGGAGCCCCTGTAGTGAGCTCCACGTTTGTCAGTTCTACAGTTCTCTAGACTGGCACCAAGGTTTGAAGGTGGCTCAAAACTGGAAATTTGGAAAAGGTGACAAGAAGGAAACAGAAAATTGGATTAGAATACTGAGTGCTTTATTAAATCAAAAGGTGTCAATATTTATAGGGTAAGTGGGGACTTGGTGCCTCAGGATCATCGTGACCCTTCAGTTAAGGATCTTTCCTGTTCTTCTATATTGGCCGCCTTGTGGGCACTCTCAAAGGAATTTGCCACCCACCTGACCGTATTGGTGGGTACGCCGCTTCACGTGACTCAGGAATAGGGGAGGAGGATCCTGAAGTAATTTTCACTTGGTTAGTTTTAGGTTCAATTCAGTACGGCCTGATCCAGAAGTGGGGAATTTGATTTGTTTGTCATCTCAAATTCTGACAGCAAGAGCGCTACTACAAAAAGCTACTGAGTGTTCCTCTCCTTGTTAATCCTGCTGAGAGAGCGCAGACCCAATGAATGTCAACGAAGAAAATTGGATAATAAAAGACCATTTAAAGTCTGGATAATGTAGCATGTGTGCTTGCTTTAGCATCGCCTTCAACTCGTTAAAAGCAAGTTCTACTCAGGAAATCAGAGAAAAGTCACTCCACTTCAGAGTAGGTGAAACAGAGTCCCACCAGCTGAGTAATTATTGAATGAACTGGTAGTAGTAGCCAACATTTCTAAAAAAACTTGTACTTCCCGCTTGTTCTCAGAAATTATATTCAATTAAAAGCCTTGAGCTTCAGAGGCTTTTTATATCCCTTTTTTATCAATGATGCGACCCATTTACTCCACCTGAGAAGAAAACTGACATTTTCTGGGTTTAATTTTGAGTTGTCCTTGGCTATTTGCTTGTAGACTTCTTCTAAATGAGATAGATGCTGGTTTAAGATGCGTGTAAAGACATTGTTATTTTCAGGGTATACTAGGACACAGCTCATCTTCAAGTCCCCAGGGTAGTGTCCTTCGCTCTTTGAAAGGTGGTTGAAGCATTGCATAAGTCTTAGGGAATTTGAGTAGGTTGATACAGACCTTGGAAAGTGATGGTAGCGCACTTTTCCTACTCAGCCATATGTTGATCAATTTTCCATTAGCCGCTGAAGAAATCCAGTATTGTACTTGGCCCCACCTAACCAGTCAAGAACGTCATATATACATGGTAGCAGAAAGGATCTTTATTATAATTTTTTTAGGTGACAATAATCAATCACAACTAGGTTGGAGACATCTTTCTTCTTAATGATAAGCACAGGACTGGAATGGGGCTTTGAGAAACCACAATCACCAGGCATAATAGATTGTCAGCTCTTTCTAAACGAATAAAACTAACTCAACTGCATTAAATGGGGAGATAACATATTGGCCAGGCATCCCCAGTGTCAATTTGGTGCAATACATCCTTTGAGATACTCAAGTCTTAATCTCCAGTTTCAAATAATTTTGCGTTTTTTCAGTAAGTCTAAGGCTAGGTCCTTTTGCTCTTTAGCCAGGCTTCTAACTGTTTTCACGTTATAAGAGCACATGCACTAGGCGCGGCATATGAAAGGCCAAACTTGGACAGGTCTCCAATACTCTCAAAGTTCAATACCACATCACAGGGTAGTAAATGTACATAATCAGTCTTCTGTCCTTTGGTCACAGTGTTTTATTGGGCTGGCAGGTTGTTGAGAAGCACAAATCTCTCCTGATGCCCTAAAACTACCCCTCTAGCGCTGCATGAGGTCTGATTCAAGATTTTTTTATGGGGATTAAAATTTTCCCAATGGCTCACCTGGAAGGTTCAAATTATGACATGTATCTACAACTCTCTGCTCCCACATATGCAACTCACAAGCGTAGAAAGCATGTAAAAATGCCCTGATTTTCAGATACATTGGAGGGGGGCCTACTATGATGACCAGTTTGCTTATATTCAATAGATATTCTTCTGTCAGTATAAGTCACAATGCTTCTTTTTTAATTAGTAAATGAAACTACTCATTATGAAAAAATAGAGGGGCAAGGTCTGACTGAGAATCATAAAAGTATTTTTCTTGTAGCTTATGACTTACCCTTAAAATTTCAGGAAACTCGTGCAATCAAAAATTGGTATTATTGACTGCGCAATACTGGGGGCGTTAACTTGAAGTAATCCAATTATCATGGGCAAAGCACTATAGGCTCTTTTGCTAAAAGTACTGTAAGTTCCTACAGTCCTTTATTAACAATGAGCCACATCAGGGCGATTTTTAAATTCATCACAAAGTGCCTTGAGATTACAAAACTGGTGCTCTGATGTTAATATTTTCGCAAACCTAGCCTATTATAAAAATATGTCAATGTAAGTGCAATTATAAGGTAATCAAAATTCGCGTTGAATATAAGGACAGTGCGGCCACCAATTGGGTTAACAGAGTTTTAATCTTCTCCCTACTTCTAGAAAATGGGCATTCAAAGCATTGAGGGTAAAACTACTTTGTCACCTTTTATAAGAGGAGCCTCATTCTATTTGTCTGGTTCTCCATAGTGGTTCTAATTGGAAAGCTTTATAAAATAGGGATTGGAATTAATTTTTTGTCCTTCCTTTTCAAGCTCAGCTCATTGACTATAAATCATAGCGAGCGTTTGTTGGGTTTAGCCCAGCATCTGATGTGGGGTAGAGGTTGCTTGACAATAAAGTATTCCGTCTCTATTGTAAGCATCTTTTCCCTGATCATCTTCATCAATAGGGAAAGTTACCTAATTGATATTGGGCATCTCTTGAGGCATCTAGAAGCAAAGTGCACTTTGGACCCAAAAATCCAGCAAGTTACTTCAGAGAGATTTTGTCAAGGGTCCATATTTCCCTCCAACTATAGCTTAATCGTATAGGACTCTTAGCGTTACCTTGATTGGAGTTGGATTGAGTGTCAAGCGCTTCAATGTTTGGTTATCCAAAGGTAACCACACCTTGCTTGAGGTATATAATTATGAAAAGAGTATACAGTTTCTTAGCTAACGCAGCAGCTGGGAACGGTGGAGGTAGTGTATATCTTGGTGGTGTTTTGCAAGACAATAGCACATCAAAGTCGAATTATAGCCTCGGCTTCCAATAAACCTGGATCACATGGTAGAAATGATTAGCAAACCCTTATATAAATTTATTTTTCCAAAACTGGATGGACTAAACTTAGCTTTGCGAGTAGCCATTCTTTTGGGCTACCAAACTCATGTAGTACTGCAATTATAACATCAGTGTAGCTCCATCAGTATTCTGGAAGGCAAGTCATGATCAAACCTTGAGATTGATCGTCTAAGCAATAGATCATAGTTGTGGCCTTTAACAAATCTCCAGCTCCATAAATCATCATTTTAAACATTTTATTGAATGACTGCACATTGCCAGTTTAATGAACTAGGACATTTGATGGGAATGAATCAGAGAAAAGACTGTAAAGATGTAATGGGGTAGCAGTTTTCAAATGCAGCCTGTGAAGACACAACGTGAGGTCCAGTGTTGCTGGTCTTCCCAGTTGCACCTCTGGGTTGTCTAGAAGGGCCAGCCAAAGGGAGACAGTGCCAATAGCACTGCTGGCATGGAGCGTTGGGATGAGACATCACAGATTGGTCCTACTGCACTTCAGAGGGGACTTTCTTGACTGGTCTAATTCATTCTTGGTAGTGAACTCAGACTTTGCATTGGCAACGTCCATTTCTCAGATCAGTCTCCATGCACCGCTCCCAAATAAGTCAATCTTTTCAATCACATCTTGCAATTTTTTTTATCGTTTCAGCATAGTAAACTCATTTTGTTGCTTGTGAATCAAAGTCTAAATCTCAAGGTTCTCGGCATATTGATCTCTGCTGATGTCCTATAACTCTCATATGATATGGTAGAGCTCGTTGTTAGACCATAAAACGGCCTCTAAATCATTAGTTAAGGAAGCACAATTGGCCTTGAGGGCGTCAATGTTGTGGCACATGGCCATCTATTGTTTCAGAGATTTTGTAGTTACTCCTGAAGGTTAGTTATTAATTCAGCTGTACTTCCAATATATTTGGCGACGACCTACATTTCTTGTTGGGTATTAACTGAGCTCCTCTACTGATTCAGAGTGTTGGACTTCTTCTCTGGCAGCAATTATTGCATTTCTAGCTTTCATCTGGAACTATTTACTTCTTTACCCTTTAGGCTGTGAAAACTTGTTTATTCATAGCCTGATGGCAGATATCTTTCAAATTTAGTTTAGCTGGTTAATAAAGCTCATCCAGACGCTGAGAGACTAGGTGATTGAGCTCGTAATTTGAGTCAACAGCTTGTCATACATCCATGAAACTGGTTTCAAGCTGATTAAGTAAAGAGCGCATTGCATCTACATTATATTGGCTCACCTGGAAGACCTCTATAGTTAGAGCATGGTGACAGACAAAGTCATTCAAGACTTTCAACCGGTGAGCTTTAGATATCCCATATATTGCCCTAAGCGTTCAATGCTAATCATAAAGGACAGAACTTGATTGCAATTCATGCTGTTGAATCACTAATAAGCCTGCTATAGCTGTTCTTGGTTGTGTTGCTGGTAAAATAAGGAGAGTATAAGGTCAGATGACCCATGAGTTAATAACTGGAAAACTCTTAGCAACATTTGGCCAATCTGCTGAAGCTGCTTCTCATAGAGGATATATGAATTAAATCTCCTAAAAAGAGGGCAATAACTTCATCCTACTTCTGCGTGAGCCAGCTGAGAAGGACTAGGTGGGTTAATATAAATATGAGCACTTGTTTATTCTGATTTTTTCTTCTCCAGTGGGATGATCAATTTGTAGTTTATTTAATTGAACGTAGCCTCATGTAGTGAAGCACACGGTTTTAAGGGCGAGACAAGCGCTCCACTGGCACAGGTACAATTCATATAGGAACTCTATCATCCTACACAGTCATAACACCTAAGGTCAGCGACAAGATGATTTCCACAGAATATCATACAGAGTGCTATATGATACTTAATATTACTTTGACTTCTCAAAATAGTAACTTTTACTGTGAGAGCAACTTCTGATAAACTAAGATAACTTTAAGGAAAATGATACTATTTTATTGGGATACAAGGAAAGGGTATTTATAAGGGATTCTATAGCCATGGAACATTGAATCAGCAGGCTAGAATCACAATTGATGAGGAGTACAATGGTCACAATTCGTACAATGTGCAAATGGGTATAATAGTGCTCATTATGGGGAAATATCGAATTAGAAGGTGTAAATTGATGCAATACAATTCTGATATGGTTAGGGAACTCACAGAGTAAGAGGAATCATTTAATGTCATTGATGAAGTCTGATTGCAATCATTCAGACCATAAGCGATATACAGAGAAATATTAAGAATCAAGTCAAAACCATTGACACAGTAATAATGATGAAGATATTGCATGGATATCCTTTATGCAATAACACCTATATATGATCTAACTGAATCCATAAATTTCCTAAATATCATTGGCTTACTTGAACTTCAATAGATGACATTTCTAGCATCAGTAATTGAATATTAAACCTTGTTTACAGAACAAGTTGTTAAAATGATTACTGATGAGGATAAAGATTAATGAAACTAAAAAAGTCAAGTGTGCTACCTTAAAAGTATGGAAACATCACCAACTTATATAATGATGTTCTTAAGTCTATATCTCAGGTATAGTTTCAACTTTTGGAAATTTATCAGGCATATGTCCCAAGGAACTAATCTGATGAAAACTGTGTTCATGAAATTTAAGACAATCTTAGAGCACCTATTCTAACTATCAGTGTCACGATTCCAACATTACTGGATGATAAGCCCTAAGTCAATATGGTGAAATGAATGAGATCCGCTGGAATGAAACTTGTAACAGTAATGTAAGTAATTTGAAATAAGGCGATATCAGGATTATTGGGAAATTGGTCGAATAGGATGATAAGGCATTGTTGACATTTGACAAAAAGGTTTTGTATTGCCTCGAATCAAGGCAATATTTGATTAAAGAATAATAAGCCAAAACCAATGAAAAGATGGTGACATGAATAGACTAAGTGGAAGAGTTGGTACCAACAGAGGCCGCTGAGATATCAGTGAAATGAGGTGACTGAAGAAGAGGCTTGAGTTAAGAAAAGAAAGGAAGAAAGAGAAGAAGGAGTGTACAAGGAAGGATCGCTAAACAATATATTTTAATAAAGGAGTGATTGGAAATTGCTCCCGTGTTTATTATAAAATTAAGTGGTTACAAGTGTATCAAGGAACTGGCAGACATTTATCGAAAGTTCCAATTGTTCAATGGGGGAAACCCTGTGTAAAAAGCCCTTTAGCAGGTAAATACTGAATCTCTGAGATTCAACAGTGTGCTCACTACAGGGGGCCCATTGATCAATAACAAAATTATGAAAATTCAACCATTGGCTATGTTGCATCCCAGTTGTTTCAAAATGAAATCTGCACGAAACAATGGCCCTGGGCCCTACAAGGAGTTGAGACTTGTGTTAGATACTGCGCTCAATAGACAGGATGAGTTGCTTTAGAAAGTTTACAATGACAAGTTGCCACCATTTGATTGTAAAGGACATATTTATGGATTCTTTCGCCAGTTTGAGTTTGTGACTGAGGGAACTTCAGATTAACAAAGGGCAAAGCTGTTACTCTCATCTTTGGACGTTGGAAGTGCTGATTAAGTCGTTTGTTACCTCTAAGCTAATTCTGTTTCATACCATGAAGTTAAAGAGACGGTGCTGCAATTGTTCAGCGGAACTGCAAAAATGTTGCAGTGGAAAGCTGAGTTCTTGACCATTGGGTTTCAGCGAAATAAGACCCTCACCACATTTGCTGACCAATTTACTATGGAAGCACATGTTCTGATCGGAGCAGGCATCCTATCTGAAGTTGATGTGTGTATAGCTATGGTCTCAGCGGTGAAGACATACCCTGAGATTTACAATGTTATAGCTCCGCTGTTAGAGCTGGACATACCTCTCCTTAGACTTGTTCAGTTTGTATGTCGATTATCTGAAAATTTTACTCCACCCAATACTGAGAAGATCTGTGCTGTCACAATTGTTCACCCTAACCATGTGAGAAGAGATAACTGGGAAGAAAGAATCCCGTCAGGATACTCTTTTCCGTTCAATGGGCGTTCATTGTTTGCTGATCAAAATCAACCTAGTTACCGCTCTGGTCCTAACTATGCTGCAAGGGGGTGGTCATTATACTGTGGGGGGTCTGGTTACGATGATCCTTTTCAAAATCATCGACCATTTGTACCAACTTATCCTAAACACAGCTGTAGGTCTTACATAGTAAGTTGTTTTAATTATGGTCATAATGGACATATGGGATGAGGGGTTCCCAACTGACGGATCCCTCCCTTGCAATGAAAGCAGGGCTATCAGGAAAAGCCTGAGCGGAGTAGAGAAGGGACTCTCTACTTCCGCTACCTCAAACTTACATGTCCCACCTGAGCCTACTGTGTTAAATATAGCTGAAGATTTTCAGTATGATGACACATTCCTCTACCACCCGCCAGTTGGGAAAGTAAATGTGCTTCCCCAAGCGCACATTGAAGAAACGGCGGACAAAAACTCTCCAGATCAACCAAAGCTTTATAATTGTCATATGTTTGACCAAAATCTGTTAGATCAGCTAGAACCGGTCGCAGATGCCCTGTCATTAAGGGGAATAGACGTTGCCCTCCCAGTGGACACTATCGTAAACAGATACCCTAAAATTGGTGTGGGTATTATGAGTTTCCTGGGAAAACCTGAATTCTCAAGTGTACACAAGGTGAATAACTAGGATGCATCTTACTCTGAATGCACTTACTGTGACATTGTGGTAGTTAAAACTCAATTATGGGCTATCATCGATACAGGCGCACCTGAAAACAATGTCTCCACTAAATTGGTGGCAAGGTTGTCCTTAAAACCCAACATAGACCACCAAGTGGTGTATGGGACCGCTGGAGCTTAAACCACCACTTCTGAGGTAGCATATAGCGCTCTTCCCTTGTGGTTCAGATCTATTGTTGTGGTGGCTCCAGCAGTGGTATTGACAAACAGCCACTATGATTTATTGATTGGAACTGCATTTATGCGACATTATGGGGCTATAGTTGACATGATGGAAGAGACCCTAGCCATTGCGGGACAGCAAATCCCTATATATTTCTCCTCTAGTAGAGCACCAAAGAGTTCAGCGCATATGGGACAGATCAACCTTGCCTACAGCGATGGGGTGATTCCAGTGCACTATCTTCAATTAAAAAAGAAAACATGGACTCTTTCTCACCAGATATACAAATACCAAGGGTTACCACTTAGAGCAGCTGGAGCTATATCCATTCTCTCTGGACATCAAGTAGTAGTTGACACTGAGTTGGAGGTGGAAGTGCCAGCGGGGCTCTATGGGAAGATCATTGGGCCTTATAATCAATCGTGGCTTGAGCCCCATGTGGCTCCCAGCATCATACTACCAGGACATGGGGAGATAAAGGTGCTGTTAGCAAACCTGCATAACAAACCAATGCAGATCTGCCACCATCAAACTGAAGCTTATCTATATCTGATTCCCATAGATGAGGTCCGTCAGGTTCATGATTTCAGATCATTGGATGAATTTGGACTACCACTCAAAACATCGGTCAATGTACTAACGGTGGTACCGCGGAGTAATTTAAAGGGATTAATGGATGAACAAAAAGACCAAGAAACAGCTTTATTTCATAAATACAAGGGAATTTTCTCTGTTGATGACTATGATTTAGAATGTGCTCAGGGGGTGGTCCATTGATTGGACACCGGTGATCATCCTCCAATAAGGTCTCCGCCAATCTGCTGTTCTTGGGAAGTGGAAGATGTGGTTACTGAGGAAATTGACAAGTTATTACAACAAGGGATGCTTGAGCCATCCAAGAGTCCGTGGGCTTTGCCTGTTCTTATTGTAAAAAAGAAGGAAGGTACCAACTGTGTAGTAATAGACTACTGGAAGCTCAACAGTATTTCAAAAAGGATTCATATACCTTGACTAGAATTGATGATGATCTAGTTCAATTACGGGTGCTTGCTACTTTTCTGCAATGGATTTAATATCAGGCTACTGGCAAATCGAGTTACCCTTGGTGGAAAAGAAAAAATGTGCTGTGATCACCTCTAAAGGCCTTTTCAACCAACATGGATGCCTCAAGGACTGTGTAACGCTCCGGCTACTTTTCAGCATGCCATGGAGGCTATTATTGGTGACCTGAAGCTGTCATGCGCCCTAGTATACCTCGATGATATTAACGTTTTCTCTTGAACCTTTTTGGAGCACCTCGAACACCTTGAAGCAGTATTCCACCAGCTGGCTGAGGCAAACATTAAAATTAAACCTCGAAAGTGTAAATTCTTCAAAGATCAGCTGGAATACCTGGGGTTTGTGGTGGACTCAAGTGGGCTGCAGCCACAACTGGTTGAGGTGGAGGCCATCAGCCAAATGACTACTCCCAATAGTAAGCGCGACATACAGGTATTTCTGGGAATGGTCAGTTACTACCAACGCTTTATCCCTAATTTTAGCTGTATTGGGGGGATGCTATTTGAGCTGTTAAAGAAGGATGCTGTGTTAAAATGGATGGAATGTCATCAATCCACTTTTTGATGCACTCAGTTTGGCGTTGAGCAGCGCACCGGTGTTGCAATATCCAAACTTGAATTGGGAGTTTATTTTTCAGATGGATGCGTCCCTTTCCGCTGTTGGGGCGGTCCTGTCTCAGAAGGACAATGAAGGGGAGGAGCACCCTGTGGAATTCGCAGTCGTAGCAGAATTGCCATGAATAAAACTACACCATAACCAAGCAAGAGTGCTTAGTGGTGATTTATGCATATAAGCAGTTCTGAGTCTAACTGCATGGAGTAAAGTTTAAGGTTGTCATGGATCATGCATTGTTGCGCTAATTGCAAAATTTGAAATAGTCTGAGGGGCAGCTAGCTCAATGGGTTCTTAAGCTGCAAGCTTATGACTTTGAGATTTTACATCACCTGGGAGCTAAACACCAAAATGCTGATTGTTTATTGAGATTACTGACAATTGCAGTTACGGCGGATTTAAGCAATATCATGTTTGACAAAATACTCAGCGGAAAATACGAAGATGAACCACCTCATGTAATCAAGTTACTAGACGAACTCAGGACCAATACATTCCTAAGCAATGGGGAATTGTATAAGCATATAGGGGACGTTACCATGATTATACCAAGGCCTTCTACCCGCCCAAATATTAATATGAGTGCACATCGAGAAGTTGGCCATGGCGGAGTCCAAAAAACTCTTGAATTGTTGAGACTGAGGTATTATTGGGAAACATGCAATATGACGTGCTTGAGACCCTGTCTTGCTGCCACCAGTGCCAGGTGGAGAAGGCATTCCACCAGAAGTCTTCATACCAGTTAGTAAAGCCTCACTTTGCTTGGCACACCGTCTCTATTGATGTTGTGGGCCCACTGCAAACTGGAGCAAATCAGTCTAAGTATATCCTGGTGGCAATTGACCACTTGACGAGGTGGGTGGAGGCGCGAGCCATCCTGGATCTAGGGACAGTTACTGTGGCTAAGTTTGTAATGGAATGTATCCTACAGCGTCATGGATGCCCCCAGTTTATCCTTACTGACAATGGAACCAACTTCACCTCCCACATCTTACCCAAGCTCAACGAATTAATGGCCATTAGCGGGGTCCTAACAACCCTGTATCACCCTGAGTCCAACGGAATGGTTGAGCAAGTTAATGGTACTCTGGTGAATATACTCCAGAAATTGGTTATGGATTGACCCTCTGATTGGAGTACCCTTCTTTCTACCGCGGTATTCGCCTACAATATTGGCTACCATTTGGCCATAGGAAAAAGTCCCTTTCAATTGCTTTATGGGCGGCACCCTGCTCTGCCTGCGCTGCTGTATTCCTGTATAGAGGACACCGGTGGAGTGGATTTGCAGCAATATTTAACCACCCTTACAAACACGCTGATTAAGTTACAAACTGAAGTGTACTTGTTCAGCCTTGCCAAGAAATCAAAACTCAGGCTATGGACCAAGTATGGCGGAGTAGCTTAATGCAGTTCATAGATGGGGATCTGGTGTTATTCCATGATCAGCATGGGTTTGTCTGGAAGCACAAACTTGCCAGTATATGGATTGGTCCATTTGAAGTCATTGAGAAAACTGGGGTTGACGCATATACTATTAAGGACCCCAGTAGCGGTCAAATCATCAACTGAGTGCATGCAAAATTCCTCCGACCATATAAGCAATAGGAACCTCATCATCCAGTCAAGGAGGGGGTAATGTCGCGATTCCAGTATGACTGGATGATAAGCCCTAAGTCAATATAGCGAAATGAATGGGATCTGCTGGAATCAAACTCATAACAGTAATGTAAGCACTTTGAAATAAGGCGATATTGGGATCGTTGGTAATTTGGTCAAATAGGGTGATAAGGCGATGTCAACATTTGACAAATCGGTTTTAGATCGCCTCAAATCAAGGCAATATTTAATTAAAGAATAATAAGCCAAAACCAATGAAAAGATGGTGACATGAATAGACTAAGTGGAAGAGTCGGTACCAAGAGAGGCCGCCGAGATATCAGTGAAATGAGGTGACTGGAGAAGAGGCTTGAGTTAAGAAAAGAAGGTTGAAAGAGAAGAAGGATTGGACAAGGAAGGATTGCTAAACAATATATTTTAATAAAGAAGTGATTGGGAATTGCTCCCGTGTTTATTATAAAATTAAGTGTTATAAGTGTATCAAGGAATGTCAATCATTATATTGACCGTTCTAATTGTTCAATGGGGGAAACCCTGTGTAAAAAACCCTTTAGTGGGTACATTTTGAATCACCAAGATTTAATAATCAGCAAACAGTATTGAAGGATTAAAAGGTGACGTTAACCCTACCTCAGCCTTTTCAACGTTTCTTATAACCAAGTTCCTCCTTGATGTTGTTATTTTTAAATACTGATGAAGTAGTGATCCTATATTAAAGTGTTCAAATAACACTATAAGAAAACTAATAGCTCTGGAAACATTTACAAGTATACTAGGTAACTATAATGAACTTATTGTAGTGACTATGTTATAATATTGATGGATTAACCACGAGATTTTTAGTCACTTAAATTAAATTGAAAACCAAGACTTTGCGCCTAAGTAAAAAATATTTGAGGTGGGTCAACCTTAAGACAAAAATACCACACCAAGAAGTTTTTCTAGCCAGTACATGTTTTGAACTCAAAACCTGCACTTAGGGTGGAAGCAGCTTTACCTGCTCGGCTAACCACCCTTACTTTGTGCCTAAGTAAATAAGTTAAAAGTTTATAAATTTAATTGATTTATTAATTTAAGGATTATAATATCTACAATGAAACTGGGGAGTCAAGACTCTGCTTCTCAATTGGTATTTAATTTAGTGACTCATTATAAGGAGCCTTTTGGGGTTGTGTCAGATTTAGATTTTGTTGTCAGTCAAGTTATAATTGAACTAAGTATTTATTAATGATTTAAATTTCTTGGGCACCATTCTAACATAGCTAAAAAATTGGTGGCTTAGCCTTTTTGGGACGCATCTGAAAAAATGCTGTCTTAGAGATATTTCCTTATGACATCAGGATTCAACCACAGAGGTGGAGCTGGATTTACAACAGGAAACCTCAGACATGGAGAAAAACCCCCCAATGAATGAAAAGACATAAAATGTAAAGAAAACCTCCATAAACCTTTTCTGAGTTCCACTAATGAGGTGGGTTAAAGATAGGACTTAGGGCGTTGCAAGTCAGTCTGACCAACCATTCAATTTTTCAAATCTATTTACCTCTTTATTTTAGATAAAAAGTTTAATTCCTTAGGTCTAGATGCTAATAATATTCTGTTAATTAACTTTCAATAGATTAACTCAAAGCTGTTATCAATCCATCAAATTAAGTTATGGGGGATTACAGCTTTTCTTTCCCATAACAATCACTTTAGTTACTATGATTTGACTCAAACAGCAATTTTTGATAATAACACAGGAAAGATGGGCGATTTTAATAAATCTAACACAACCTGGGCGATATTAATAAATCTAATACAACATGGGCAAGCGACGCATCAAGAGGTGCGCAAATTGGTGCACCCAAGAGCAAGAAACGCCCTGGAGGGGAACCAGGAACCCAAGCCACCAAGAAACCAAAAACTTAGACACCGTCAGGTTTATAATATTTACTACAAAACAAGATTAATACATGTACATCCAGTGTAATAAACCTCTTTCAAAGGTGGAACATGGGATTTGACTCTTCCTTGGGGATGAGTCCCCGACCCTGTGGGAGAAAATATGCGAGGCACAGCCCTCCCTTTTCCACCACATGGTATATGTCACCACCAACAACATGGGCTGAGGCTGGATCGATATTGGTCGCAAAACAGCTGATGAAGCAGATGCTGCAGCAAAAGTCTGCTTTGAAATTACCCTTCCTGAGGGCAAAAGAATAGAGCACACTGTGCGCACCAGATGGAACAAAGCAAAAACTTTGTTCATCTCCTTTGACTCACTCCCTAACAACCTTCCCCATAAGGTAATAGAGGAGGAGCTCCATAAAGGGCTCATAGCCTATAGAGAAATTGTGCAAATCAAACTACAACAATTTCTCCTGATGCCAACCCTGTGCACAGGCAGAGCTATCGCTATGATCAACCTGCTCCCCAAAGTGGAAGATGACCTACCAATAATCCCCCACACAGCAGAGTTTCACTTCATGGATGGGGGACAGTCATCCACATTACAAATAAAACCAGAATGCGCACTGCCTATATGCAACCACTGCAGTTCATTGGGACACAAGGAACACGCATGCCCCGTAAAGGAGGGCTTAATGGAAGCAGACTACTGTGAGGAAGCCATGGACAAAAGTAATGAAAACTTCGCCAGAATGACTGATGGCCACCACCCATTCCGCTGGGGTGATGATGGACTTTAATCCATCGTGGAACCAGTTACACATAAACAATGCAAAGTGGCACAAAAAGCCTGAAAGTGGGCAGCAGCTTAGGCGGCAGCACATGTGGAATCATCCAATAACCCTGGACAAATTCAAGAGGACATAGAGGATATACACTGAGCCAACTAATCAGAACAATATGCCCAGGTTGAAAATTTTCACAGCAACTCGACTGAGTCACCAAGCGACATCAATCATGCACACTTTGAGGGACAATTCAGCTGCAATATGGGCGAAAATGCGGTGCACAATTCTCTAAATTTGAGCCCCAAAATCACAGAATCGAATCAGCACCTCACATTAAACCACCATGAGTCACATGTGGGAAAAGATAACGCAAATTTCAAAAACTGCAATTTAAGTGGTAAAAAAGGGTCAGAAAAAGGGAACTGACATTGTCACTAAGAGATTTGGAGTGTAGATGTGGAGCATGGCCAAAATGAGCCGCGGTGGGTTAGGGCCAGAGGGCCCTCCCAACTGCTCCTGAGGCGCCGCGGGCACCTCAGTGTCATTAGGGATGCTAAACATCGCGGGAGCCAGGGCTCAAATGTCCAAAGCCAAAAAGCTGGACTTCCTGCGAAAACCCATTGTAGACATCTTGGCCATCCAAGAAACCCACTGTCTACAGGGGGAAGAAGGATCCTGGTCATCCAGGGTCTCACCATCACAATTGGTATGGACGTTTCACTGTGGGGTGATCATCCAAAATAACAAAACTTTTAAAAATTACAAACTCCTTGTCATACCTACACAGCTGCGTCCTGGTAGCAAGGATCACATGCCAAGAGGAAACAATCTTGATAGCATGAATCTATGCACCGTGCACTGCATATGAGAGAAAATTTCTCAAAACTGTTCCAACACTCACCCTCCCACCAGATACCATCCTATTGGGCGACTTTAACTGCTGGGATAACCCAGACACAGACTGATGGCCTAACCCAAGGGGATACCCACCGGGGCACATCAAATTCCGTGCACTGAAGGCATTCCTTGGCCTACAGGATGCCCTCCACCCTGGATTACCACTCCTTCCCCACATGACACAGCCCAACATATGTGAGGGAGCGCTCATATCAATGAGCTGCATTGATCACATCCTCGTTCCACAATCCCACCAATCAAGCATATCCAAATTTTCAATAAAAAAATCAGTTTTTTGACCACCAACTCGTTTCAGTACAGCTCTCACCAACCCAAACCCATGCACAGGCGTCGCCCTGGAGGAAGCTACACCCAGAAAACATAAAATTGCCCAAAATATCTGACTGGGTCAAACACGAGGCCACAAACCCAGAATTAACATCCCCATTCACTTTGGATCCCATTGGAACTTGGGTAAATTTCAAAACGGAACTAATCAACAAAACTTGACATCTTGCATCACGCAAGTACACCGCCAACACAGCCACAATCAGGTGCACCTTGGTGGAACTGGACCAACTCGAGCTATGCACCCTGATATCTGGTTATAGTCCCAAAGGGATGCAAATGGGCGGAAATATCTGCCCACCTAAACATCCTCATCTTCAAGCACCAATACAGAATCAAAGTATTGAACAAAGATAAGTTCATAAAGGAAGGCGAAACATGTTTGACATATTTCTTCCACCAATTCCACTCCCACGGCAACCAGCCCACATGCACACAGGTCCACAAGACTGACGGCACTGTGGCAACTGACCCTGAGGAGGTTAAGGCTGAAGTACACCGTTACTACACCAAATTATACCACAATATGCTGACAGACCTCAAAAAATCAAATAATTTATATATACCACCAGAATACAAAGCACACCGCTTGACTATAATATACTAAATCTAATTACACAGGAAGAGCTTTGGGATACAATCCGCGGTGCACCACGTAGGAAATGCCAGGGCCTGATGGGATACCCTACAAATTTTACAGAAATATTTCAAGCAAATTGCCCCCCTCCTCTTGGCATCTATGAACCAGTGCTTGCTGGAAACACGCCTCCTACCTGGTGGCCATGATTCATATGTCATGACCCTATATAAGAAGGGTGACAAATTAACCAGGCCAACTGGCGTCCAATTGCACTCTCCAATACTGATACAAAAAATCTAACAAAAATTTTAGCATCCAGATTAGGCGCAATAGCCTCTAACGTCCTGTCACCCAACCAGTTTGGGTTTATACCAGGGCGCTCAATCTGGAACAACATACACCCTGTTGCAAATATATGTCAGTCCAAAGCAACTGGAGCCCTGGTCTTCTTATACCAGGAAAAGGCATACAACCGCGTTAGTTGGCCATACCTAAAGGAATGCCTACACGCTTTTAAACTCCCACCCAGATTCATAAACTGGGCGATGCTCCTCACAGAATCTGCGACCATGGCTGTATGTGGCCCTGGCTTCCTAACTAACAGGATCACACCACACAGAGGGCTCAAACAAGGGGCCCCCTCAGCCCACTGCTGTATTTTTTCAGCTTCTATCTACTCCTTCGAATAACTGACTCACGCCTCATGGGCATAACTGCACAAGGCCAGCCAACAGTCAAGATAATGGCCTTTGCGGATGACTGCATGGCAGGTATAGCTAACAACAATGATTCCCAACTGCTGGAACGCACCCTAGAGGAGTACTTCATGGTGAGCAATGCATCGTTCAACAAAAGGAAAACAGAATAATTCTCTTAGGCAAGTACACTAAAAACTGGGCTACAACACCCAAACCTCACTGTCATGGAAATGGCAGAATAAGTTTAGACTGGCCTGACAGTCGAGATGCATAAGCACCCAAAAAGAAAGCCAGAATGCCAGAGGCATTGTCAATGGATGACTTGATATGGAGCTGGGCATTGGGAAACAACAAAGCGTTGGTGCAGCAACATGGTGAGAATGATCCCAATGACGAAACACACTGAACCCACTCCTGACCCAGGGGGTCTTGCTGCAGGTGGTGGAATCACCGAGATAATCTCAATAAGATCCTCAGCATATGGTGTTATTTCAACTGGGGTGGCAAGGAGACAGCTTCTCTCTTGCAACTGGTGGACATACGGCCAAAATATCCTGTGTATTGCTGCCAGTAGTTAGTGATCATGGGGTTGTGGAGCCAAAAATATTGGACTCGCTGAACCCAATTGATTATAGAGGTGGCCAGAGTGACCAAGAGTACTGGTAGAGCCCATCCGGTATATGGACTGACAGGCCACCAGGGAAACGCCATCAGGGATGCAGTCGGAAGAAATAATAAAATTTGTTTAGTTTTTGTAAAATTTTATTTGAAGGAAAAGGAAGAAAATTGACCAATAATTTTCTCAGTGCTATGCAACTATTAAATAGTGGTCAATTGAGGTAGTGACAAGTTAGGATTTGGTCCCGCAATTTTAACCTAACCTGCAAATTGTTCAAGAATGGGCAGGTTTGTTCCTTGAGAACTGACATCGCAAAATTTGGCAGTGGGCTAAGTTGCTGTCAGTTTGACCTCAAACATCTGAAACGGGGCTCGGCTATGTTTCCAATGGTTGGTGTGATGGTTTTTGGCCTAATGAGCGATGGGAATCCCCCAAGGCCACCCCACATAGGGGCAGGTCCATTTGGTTGGGAATGGGTTCAGGACGCCCAACCCGTCCCATGCTTGGTCGCTGAACCGTTCATTTGGTCAATGGCATCACATCGGCTGCCATGCCTGAATTGCCAACAGAGGGCTTCAAACCCTCGCTGATGGCACCCAATGTTAGTTCTATTGGCACACTGATCGAATTGGAACTGTCAGGCGTTCCAGCTGATACCTTGGTACTCATGCCTTTCCAGCCATTTGAGATTTGGGCATCAGCCAGATTGCCACTCAAATTAGATCTGACTGATTTTAATTTGACAATCTCAGCGCAGATTTTGCTAATTCCCTGCAACAGTTCTGCTGAGGTGAGTGTGGGTACTGGGGGTGGGATCTGAAGTGGAAGAGCTGTTACCCATTGCTCATCTACTACGTGAACAAGATCGCCCTGAGTAATGAGGGGTACCACCATCCTAATTGGTGTCTTTTTACTTGGGAATGGGAAGATGGCACGATCAAGAGCCAGGGGACATTCCCTGGGACATACACTCACACCCCCATATGAAGGAAAAACCCACTCATCTTACCCTTTGCATCATCTCCCACCACCATTCCTGTCCGCAACCTTGGGATATGGCTGGAAACAGGGGGATATGCTAATAAGGCAATTGAGAACAATCTATTACAGTGGGTATCCAACTGCGTCGCCTCCCTCAAGGGAAGATCCCCAGGACTAACGGGGCAAGTAACAGTTGCTAACTCACTCATCCTCCCAATAATATGGTACCCTGCCCACATGATTGCCTTTTCACCCACCTTTATAACTTCAATCCGCTCGCTCCTTCAGGGCTGGCTGTGGCCTGGATCCCATCCACCCATAAGGATGGAAACACTCTTTGGCCCAGTCTCCAGCGGAGGCATGGGACTAATAGACTTTGAAAACCATGCCAACCGCATCCTGGGCAACTGGATAAAGGAAGTCCTTGCCCCAGACCTCCCGCAGAAACACTGGTCCAGGGCAGCGAGGATTAACTTCGCGCAGGCGCTCAAAATAACCAACCCACATAGCCCACCTAGACTACTATCATACCTTGCTAAACGCCCTACTGCAATGGGCCCGCATGGAGCCCCCCTCACTTCAAATGCATCCTCTGAGCCATCCGCTGCATGGGATAGACCACAGAGAACACTGGCACTGTGCAGGGAAGGGGACGACCCAGCTCCCACTTCAAATCAAGAAACCCAGAAAACCACCCCCAGAGAGACATACTTGCTACAACACCAACCATTGCTAGAATCGAATACCTAGATGCGTTGGACATTCCCTACGACTTAACCACACAGAAGGCAGTGTAGAGAATGACGCACCACCCACTCCTACAGCCGAGGGTAAGAGCCAACGCCTAGCGCTGTCTGAGAAGGACCTATAGGACGGCGGACCGCTCCAACTCCCTCCACAAAACATGTGCAGTATGTGGAGGGGAGGGATCCCTATACCACCGCCTAGAAACATTCCCCCCAACTAAAGCCATATGGAGGGAAGTCGCGCGCCTGCTCAAGCTCCAAAATGAGCAGAAATTATTTATTTCAAAGAGCCTCCTCGTGCTCCAGATCAAATCACCAATCCCATCTACCCTCCGCTCCCTAATGATACCCATTGCAATGTGGACAATTCACACCATTGCCTTAGATGTGTTCAAGGGCACGGTCCCAACCATTTATGGGGTTATTAACAGGTTCCACGTCCACTTATTGGAGCACTTCCAAGCCTGGCTCTATGGATATATGAGGCCAAGGCAACAGGCGCTCATAGAATCGTGGTTCCCACTCTGGTTCCTCCACACAGACCCTTTCCTTCACACCTGCTCCATAGCGGGGGAAACCCCCTCAGAGTAGCACACCAACCCCCATACCTGGCAGTCCCGCTGGCAACAGGGGTAACCTGAGTACCCCGGGGTGACCAATTTTACCTACCTTCGCTTCCCCTCTCCCTTTCCACACATACTCAGTAATGCCCATCCCCTGGTCAGCTTGCCTCAGTTAAATTAAAAGTTATGGGGGAATACCTTGACCACACACCCAAGTTTTTAAATGAAGCTAATAAATGATAGAATAACTTACTATTGATTTACTCTATGCTGTGAAAAGAGTAGCTACTGAGGGTCAAACTCATAACAACCCACTGGCAATTTCCCCTCAAATCCCTGACCATTGATTTGTGAGGCTTTAAGATGTCACTAATTAAATTCTTTTTATTATTATATTCTCTCCTTGCTCTGCCAGCATAAAACTACTAGTCAAGGGTTTTGTCCCAAAACTAAAAGCGAATGACTTCTACCATTTTACAGAAAAGTATGCACTGCTTGTAATCTATTGTGTAGTTAGTATAATTGAAATGGAAAGTTCAAGGAATTTTTCCTTTCACTTAGCTTTTGTAGGCAGCAAAATAAAAACCTTGATGTTAAAATTTTATTTATCCTATGGCTTTAAGGCTACTGTATTAATATAACTTTAATTATTAAAAATATAAAGTTCTAACCTGTGCACTTGTAAGTTGAGCTCTAGCGCTAATTACAACAAGGGAATTAGATGCAGTAAGAATCAGAAGTAAATTTCAGTTAACGATTGAATTTGACATATGATGAAAAGAGATTATAAGTCTATTTAATAAAAGCTAAATACTCTTGATACCTTTGCTGTATTACATATTATAGCTTTTACTATATTGATCTGGGAGATCATAGGGCAAGAAAATAGTTTATTTGGTGACAAAAGTGTATATTCTCTAGTCTTAAATTTAAGGAGTTTATAACTAAAAATACCATCTATTGCTTTACTTTATTAATACAACTGGCAAATGCAACTCCATATTTTACTAAGGAACAAAAAACCATCTATTTTAAGAGTAAAATCTTAACAGAATGTAAAATTGCAAGCATCCAGGATGTAATTGACATAAAAAATTAAGATATGTAGAGGTTCATTAAATTAAATTTTGAAATAGATTTATTCAAAATTGACAGAAGACCTGCTTTTAAGGACCAAATATATTGAATAAATTGTAGATAAAGATAGAAAAATTAGGACGAGAGCTAAATTGAAACATCTAGTATGAGTACAGTAGCCAACTTTGTTTCTGGTTTAGAAAATACTCTAAATGAAATTAAGTTCACTGAGAAAGGAGAAAATTCTATTACTGAAGTCTAAATCTACTTGAAAAAGTTTCAGAAGTTTTATATTATAAGAAAGAGATATTAGATAACTCTCACCCTGTTTCTGAGTTAAAAAGAGTTAAGAATGATTTACTAAAGAGTGTGGAGAAATTAATAGCTTAGAATAATACAATGAAAACTTTGCAAAACTAATTCTTGCAAGAGTATAAGCACCATTGAAATCTAGTTGCAAACAGTTTAGTACTAAAAGCTGCCTTATAGGATAAAACTAGTACTTGGAGTCAATACCATAAGTGATCTAGAGGATACCTAAACAAGTCATGTTCTCTTTAAATCAAGCAAATTGAGTCTAAAAAACCGTATATAAATATGAAAATAGGAATGAAGCCCTGGGTCAGGACCAACCCAAAGTATTATCTTTACACAAAATACAGCTAAGATATTTTAGAATTACTTTCATAGAAAGTTTACCCAGGAGAAAGAACTATAGCACCCTTTTTATACGTTTATATAACTGTGATATAAAAAGTGTTAGAACGCTAGAAAGTGAAGAATATCCTATATTTATTGAGTTAAATGGCTCAATAAAACATGGTGCCACAAATGGACTGCATACATTTGGTCTAATGTCAAAAAAGCTCTTATAAAAGAATTTTTATCTAAACAAAGCCTCAGCATTAGGAATCATGTTTTTATCCATATTAGTGTGCACTGTGGAGAGACAATTGTAAAATTTTATGATAAGTCCTATAAAAGCTTAAAAACAGTGGACATTGATGTTATCCTGGATGACGCTGGTGGTTTACCATTGTTGCTATACTAAAAATACTTAATTGAAAATGCACATTGCTCTAATCAATGGCAAATTTGAGACTGTGTTTGTTATATAGGAGGCGTTGTTAGACATGGATGACCTGTGTGAGCTAATTTAAACTTATCAATGGCTATTAAACTGAAGACCAATAATAGAAAATCATAATTCTCAAGGCAATAAATTAAAAAAGGGCAAATCATCATTAGAAAAATGACCTTTAATGAACCAAAAAGGGAAAATTTAAACTTGGAGAGCCAGTGAAAAGAGAAGTTAACTTAAAAACAGGTAAACCTGCTACTAACTTTGCTTCTCTGTATACACCAAGATTACTCCAATAGTCCACTTATCCAAACGAAAAATAGTTCAGTTCCTAAAAACTGAAGGGGTAAAGTGATTAATTCATTACTATATACTAGTATGTCCTGACGAGATGGAACTCTTCAATTGTCCAAAAACTTGATAGTGTTGATGAGGCTCTTGTTACTGAAAAACAAACTCAGTCAATTTATAAGAAAACATTGGTCTGATAATTCTAGTGATGATGATCTGTACCTTGCATTAATGTTATGAGTGATTCAGCAGGTTTACAAACTCTTGGACATAAAGTTAAAAATATCCTGAGGTGGTCTAGAAGCTTTTACAACTTTAAATAGAATAAAAATATTGGAGCTCCCTCCTAGTTTTAGAGAAATCATTACAAGACTAGAGGTAGTATCTAATAAAGTAGTAATACTGGCTATTATCAATACCAGACCCCATATCAAATTTATTTATTCCAAGATGATAAACAGCTATAGGATAGTATCTAATTTGAATTGTTTCTAATAATATGGTACAGTGGGACCCATCAACACAAAAGCTATAGGGGCTTACTCAATCTACATATTATAAACTGAATAATTAATCCTTACTGACCCTAGCTATTCCATGGAGAATCACATTATAATATGCTTATCAGAAAATTTCTTTATTATGGAGCACTAAGCTATTATCGCCTTGTGGGGGTTTCCCCATTTTAAGCCATGAAGTGCCATTAGTTATGGAATATAAAAAAACAAGCAATAAGGAGTATACTTTCTGGAAAGGTATACACTTTTCTGAATTATCATTAAGATATAAGACTTCTTGGCAAAGAGCTAACTGGGTTGCCTAATTCAATAGATTAAATGAAGGAATCCAATCGTATGCACTTGAAAAAATCTTAGTTGCCCAAGAGAGCAAAGGAAGAAGGACACTTTAGAAACTCTGAAATTTATCAACTTGTTTGTTGCAGATCACCAGCATAATCTTTGCGTCCATTTAGACCCTAAGTGCTTATTAATATAATATTGTATCATTAAAACTACTTACCTAATTGTTTGCTTCTTAAAAATCATTTTATAGAAAATAGGCAGCTTGAAAACCTCAGCTCATTTAACATGTGAGTCTGATTACTGCTCAGGGGGTCTACTCTGCGAAGATTAGGCACCAGACAACCTTCACATAGATCATAATCATCTTTGTAGAGTATATTCTCCTCTGATGCTTCCTGTTGTAGTTTTAACTCTTTGTTATAATGTTCAAGCCCTTGTAGAATCTCTGATTGACACTCTTTGATATGTTTATTATATGGTGACCATTCGGGACTCAACAAAAGCCAATCCAACCTATTCCTTGGAAGCTCAAGTCCAAGGTATCTGCATTAGAGAATGTCCTTGTTCAGACAAAGCAGGTCTCAGACTTGCTACATTATTCTACACAAAGGGTAATCCCAGAATGGCTACTGGCAATTATTTCACTTAAACCACTATAAGTGAAATAAAAAGGATAAAACTGAAACTTGCTTAAAGTTTCTTTCTTGATGTAAAGAATGAGATATTTTTACTTCTAATGAACAATTAGGATAATAAATGAATATATTGTAAAGTAAAGCTAATATAGGTAGTGTATTAGGAATTTTCTAGGATCCCCTAGTGAAATAACGTCTAACTGCCACTTTCATTGCTTCATTCATTTAAGCTAATTACTTGTATATGAGAGCTCCTTCTCACAGCAAGCCCCAGACCTGAATGTCCAGGGGCTCTTTCATCAGCCCCGCTTCTGGGTTATGGGCGGTTAAACTTTCTTCAGCTATTGCTTTATTACAGATATGGTAATATTCTTGTCTGATTCAAGTTAAGTGATAACACACCTTCAATATGCCTCACATATTTTTGAGATTCTAAGAATTTAGTTGCTTTATAGGATTTATGATGTTCACTCTTGAGCCTCAATCGTTCCTGTTGAGGTAATTCCGTCAAGTCATCATTTTATCACTAGCAAGATTGCAAAGTATCTGGCTCGCCAAAGGCATGAAAGTGGGTCAATTTTTAATACAGATCTTAGGTAACTTCATCATTCAAATTAACTAAATCTGATGAAACGTCAGGGAAATAGTATTTATCATGATGTCACTCTGATGAGGAGCAAATTGCTTGTTCAACTGAATTTATAAAATGGGCCTATCCATCTTTATCCGCGGTAGGTAGGTTGCCTGCACCTCTGCCAATGTGAGGGTGAACCTTGATCATTCATCCAATTGATTTATGATCTAATAATCCAAAAGCAGTCTCATCTGTGACACTACTTCTCCCAAGGCAAGACCAGGGAATGACCTCAGGCGCCATGTGTATTTTCTATAAATGTAAGATGCTTTAACATCATCCCAGGTGAAGTATTCAGCTCCTCTATATGAAATACAGTAGCAGGCCTAGCCCAAATGACATGTAACTTCTCTATCTATGTTCCCAAAAACAATAGAACAAACCCTTGTCTCCTAGTCTGAACTCCTGTAGCATAGTTTGTATTTGACTCTCCCGTTGTCTTTGAGGGATAGTTGCCTCAATATTGTCTGAAACATCTTATTAAATTCTGATAAGTTCATCAGCTAACTCCTACTGATAGCTTCCAAGTGGCAGGTTCTTCTGGTCCGCTGTAATGATTAGAACAAGTAGGGTCAACAGAGATGCCTCTCTCCCATACAGAGATTTGAAAGGGGACATCCAAATCACTCGCTGTGGCTCAACTGGTAAGCCAATAATGCTGAGGGCAGCAACTGATACTAATTCAATTGTACTAGGGACCATTTTCTTCAAAAACCTCTCGAAGTTCCATTGACTCAAACAACACTTTCATTTTAGGATGGATTAAAGGGGTAGTGATCTGCTGCTTCACTACCACTAGGTCCATTAACTTTCTCGCAATGTCTTAGATCAAGTTCTTTTCGTTGTCAGAAAGATAAACTTTATGGCAACTATACATAGTGATAACTTGGCTTAAAGGAAGCGAGTGGTGGAGTTCAAATTATATGTCTTGACTGCAGAGGCCTCAGCCCGCTTGGTAAAGTGGTTGATCTTTACTATAAAAAACTCTGATCCTCTGAAGGCAGTTGGTATAGGCCCTAACATATCAATTGATACATTGCTGAAAGACGCTGTAGGAGGATTAGCATAAATTCAAATCACTTCTCCACCGGGCAGAAACTCACACAAGGTATAAACAACACTAAATCTTGTTGCAATTCGCCATATATACACTCCGCAGTAGAATCACTCTTTCAGTTATGACAGAAATTTCTGAAATATTCCGTGGCCCACGTGCCTATGGGCCTCCATCGCCAACTCCATGCGGTCACTGGGTCAAGTATAGGGGTACCATATGCTCATCTTCTTCTTTTGCAGGCTTCCATCAGCATGACAGGTGTCTTTGGAACATCTCCTTAGGACGCTCCTAACTTTCTCTTTTTCATCCTGCCAGGCCCCGTTGGTGTTCCTAATTAAGTCATAAAGTTGATTGCTCTACAGCAATTGTTAGTGAAACACTGCAATCCTAATAGGCCATCAGCGTTTACTTGTTTGTCTCTTGCTCAATATATGATATTGAATATTAGCCTTGGAGGAGTATGGCCCAGCGTGAAAGGCGTCCGTCAGGGTTATTCATGTTCTGCAACCAGTGGAGTGACCCGTGATCCATTAACACCTTAAAATGTACCTTGACCAAGTAAAGTTTAGGGTGTTTGACCTCTCATATAAATGCTAAGCACTCTCAATTATGACCATATAATACTTCTCTGCTTTGTTGAACACCTTGAAATATTATTTGATCAAGGGATCCACCCCATCTTCATCAATTTGCGCTGGATTGCATCAACTCCTATGTCAATGGAATCAGTATAGAGGTAGAACGGCTTTTTAAATTCAAATTAGGCCAAGATTGGCGCCCCTAAAATTTCTATTTTTACTCCGCGAAGGCTTTCTCCTGTTCCAGGCACCACTTGAAGTTTGGTTCCTTAGTGAACATATATGTAAATGGCGACGCCAAGTCTGCAAAATGGGGGGATGACCTTCTAGTAAATCCACCATTATTAGGAACACTTGGATATACCTTATGCTCCTTGTTGGCACCATAGTCATGATTGCTTTCACCTTCCTTGAGGCTTAATTTCGCTAGGACTGATATTGTTCCCAAGGATCTCTAACTGTCTCTTGAGAAAGGGAATCTGCTCCATTTTAACTTCAAATTAGACACCTGCAGCCGTGTAAAGAACCATCAAAGGTGCTGCAGATGCACTTGGAATGTTTGACTAAATACATTAATGTTGTCAAGATAAACTAGTATTCTAGATAACTTGAGATTTCCAAAAATGTGATCCATTGTGCGGTTGAAGATAGCTGGGGCGTTGCAGAGCCCCTGAAGCGTCTTCATGGGTTCAAACAACCATGGCCACTAATCAGGGTGCATTTCTCCTGATCTTCTGGAGAGAGCTATATCTGCCAGTAGCCACTGGCCAAATACAAGGCCAAAAAGTACTTTAAGCCTCCAGATGTTTAGAGCTTCAACAATGTGTGGGAGCTGGACAGGTCTTTTTAATTATCTCATTTAAAATGGCAGTGGTCCATGATTACTCGATGGGTTACATCATTTTTGCATATGAGCAACAAAGTAAGGCCCATGGACTCTAAGATGGTCTGATTAGCCCTATTCATCTAGTTGGTTCACCTCTTGAGCTATAACGGCATCCTCTGCTTTTGATAGACAGTAGGGTTTGGATTTGAACGGTATATTGGAACCAGTATCCATTTTGTGGACCTCGCCCTTACTGAGTCCAAAGTCATTGGATCCAGTAATAAAGATGTCGCTGAACTTGTCCAACAGATCATCAAGATTTTTTAAAGTTTGGGGATTACATCCCTAAACCTGAGCTCTACAAAATCCACTACTGCATGTGCAGAACTAATGTTCTGGAAACATATCAATTGGCCAGTGCAACAACTTGTCCCTTTTTGACTCTGAAAGGTTGAGTAGTGTTGTTTCTCAAGATGCTGCTCACTTTTCCAGAGTAATCTGTGTCATAGAACACTGGTAGCACCCTGGGTTATTGTTTGCAGATTCCGTCGTGGATTTATAACTCCAAAATGTTATCTTGCTGAATCTTCACACTAAATGACAGGGTCATCCGGCGTAGTTCCCCTGATTGAATTTCTATAGTATCACTAGCGCTCAGCGTAAGCCCTTTTTCTGTGGTATTTGTAGGCGTTAACTGCTTCACACCCTTATCATTAAGGGTGTTGTGGATAGAGTAAATAGATTGATATGTTTCCACCAAGCACGTCCATTGTTTCCATAGTTTGGAATCTTAACCCTTAAATACAAGAAGAAGTTGGTGGCTCAAGATGCTCACAGTGCTGGATGTGAAATTAATCTTCTCTCCAGACTCAAAAAGAAACTTCGCCCTAATCAAAAAGTCATAGTGGTCATTGTCTAAAACCACTGCCAGTGACATTAAAATCATGCGCTTAAAGTGCAAGGTAATACTGAATAGGCTCCTAGGGCGCAGGTAATGTCTGGTTTTGCGGTGTAGTACTTCACTTTATATTTGATATTAGGTATGAACTTCATCTTCCTCATGGGCTTAGATGATATGATGTTTACTAAAGCCCTGGTGTCCAGTACTGCTAAGACGCGCACTTTCTGGATAATGACTTCCACTTTTGTCATGCTCTTGTTGAATGGATTTCTAATGGTCAATACATTTGTAGCAGATGCTTCAAACTGTCTAAGAGCAGCGGCGCTCATTGTAGCTTTGACAGTATCCTCACCATTCGATGCTAAGTTATTGCAGGTACCCATAACCATCTGCTCTCCTTTTTTGATTAGATTAATGATCCATGTAGGCTGATTTGCTTGCTCTTGATATGTATTATTCGATTCTATACTCATCAGTGCTGTGGAATCTCAATCTAGCAAGCACAGTATCCCGCGCTAGGTCCCTTTAGAAAAGGTATTATGTACTAGCTAAATAATCAGCTTTGTTATCGTCTTCACACTCAGTGAGGAGATCCATCCATTCACAGTGTTGTGAGTATCCTCTTTAGAGGTTCATCTTTCTTTTCTGCGGCAAATTATAAAATTATTGGTAAAATTGCACATTTTGGTAGCTATTTATTCTAGGTTACCTTTTAGAAAAGCAAGCATTAAGGTGATTTAAAACTCTTTTTTCCTTTGGTTTGTTACCCTTATCATTAGTGACATATACGGCCTTGCTAACTCATCAAGAGGGATGCTATGGCCTTGTATACAGTTCTATAAGTCCCTTGTAAATCAAAAAGTCTTCTTTAAACTTCTTAAGAGACGTCATTCTATTTACCGCTAGATTATTATAAATATTTAAGTCAGGATCAAAACCTATGAACTCAGCAGATCAGTTTTCGTGATAGATAAATCCATAGTTGCTGTATCCACAATTGTTGACCGTTGAGATAGTAGTGAGAAGAAATGTGTGACCAACTCATTCTTGCCCAGTTTCATCAAGAGGAAATCTTGCTTCATATTTTGGACGCCTTGTTCACTACTGAACCCAGAAATTAGGATACTATTCACTTTGGTATAAGATAATCAGGAATGAAGGCTCATACCAAGGATCTCCTGAGCCTCATGGCTCATATAACCTTGCACGTGGTGAGCCTTTTGGAGATCTCTAGTGCCATCCATGCTGTTCTCTTATATCTGGAGGAAATCAGAAATTTTTCTTATTCCTGGTGTATACATGGTATTAATGTATATTTTAGAATCTTGATTTTTTCAAGTGGGTCGGCGAGCATCATGGTAAGTTGAGTAACATTTCTGTCCAATTTATGGGACATTCTGTTAAGCGACCCAAATAGGTTCCTTCAATTGGGTTACTGGTCAAGTAGAGGTAGGTTCCGGTATATTATGCATTTGTGTCTTCAAGTTAATCTATACTCTTGTCAATTTAAACAGAATATTTTCGTGATTTCCAAACGCTCTCCATATTTTGTTCTAAGAACAGATGGTTTCTCTGTGTTTTTTGAGGAATATGATCTACTTTCCAGATTCTTAAGAGCAGATACCAGTTTTATTATAGATGAGGGTTTTTCAAAATAAGTAAAAAGAAAAAATTTAGCTCATCTGGCGGTCACCTTGATGCGCTCAAGATCTTTCATAGTTATGCACTTTTACTTCATGGCTATGAAGTGTTGAACGGATTGTATCCTCCTCCATTACAAAGTGCTCAGAGGGATCCTCTCCAAGATATTACTTCATATCCACTCTATCTAATAATGTTAATTAAAATACTCAAGATCCTCACTAGGGCCTGATGACGTCACCTCTGTAGTGAGCACCAAAATCAGCTCGCTGACCTCAGCTCACTTAAAATGGGAGGCTGACTCGCTGCTCAGGAGGTCTACTCCGCGCACATTAGGCACCAGACAACCT
This sequence comes from Massospora cicadina, assembly GCA_022478985.1. Lineage (NCBI taxonomy): Eukaryota > Fungi > Entomophthoromycota > Entomophthoromycetes > Entomophthorales > Entomophthoraceae > Massospora > Massospora cicadina. Next base: position 141,013 of record JAKSZP010010680.1, read on the forward strand.
TTGCTTAAAAAACACCCTCTTCAAGCAAATTCTCTTCTGATACTATCTGTTGTAGCTTTGATCTCTTTTGTATACTTTTCATGGCCTTAAAATCTCTGATTGACACTCTATGACATTTTTACCATATGTCACCTTGGGAATCAATGAAGGTCAATCCAACCTCTTGCTTAGCAGCACAGAGCCAAGGTATCCACAATATATAGCTTCCTTGGTAAAACAGAGCATATCTCAGACTAACTACTTTATTCCGCTCACTGTCTAATCCAAGATTGGCTTTTGGCGATTACTCTACTTAAACCACTATAAGTGAAACAAAAGGGAAAAACCCATGATTTTTGTATAATTTTTCTTTATTGATGTAAAAAGTAAAATATTTTATACTTATAAATGAAAAAATCAAAACATAAAAAAAATTATAAAAAAAGTAAAGCAAAGTTGGATTTTAGGTAGCAATAATGGAAACTTAAGGATCACCTAGTGAGATGACGTTTAACTGCCATTTTCATTGCTTTATCCATTTAAGCTAGTTATTGTATCCGCAAGCTACTTCTCAAGGTAATCACCTGGCCTGGATGTCCAGGTTCCCTTTCATCAGCCCCCTCTTCTGGGTTAAGGATGATTGAATCTTCTTCATATAGATATTGATTTTTTAACAATCTGGTAATATTTTTGTCAGCTTCAGGTTAGGTGATTACATTCCTTCAATGTGCCTCACATCATGTTATTTAGAAAAACTAAAAATTGTTTGCTTTCTAGGATTTGTGATATTCATTATTGATCATCAATCATTCCCATTGGAGTAATTCCGTCAAGTCATTATTTCATCATTGGCAAAATGCAAATTATTTTGGTCCCCTGAAGGTAAAGAATGGGGCATTTTATATATTGATTTTGAGCGATGTCATCACTTTAATATAATAAACTAATGAAGCATCAGGCCAATAGTTATTTCACATTATGTCACTCTGATGGGGAGAATTTCTTTGTTCACAAAATTTTAAAAAGGGATTTTCCATTTCTATGCGTGTTGGTTTGTTTGTCTGAACCTCTGCTGGTGTGAGGGTGAATATGCTAATTCTGACAGTTGAGGAATCTTCCGTTGATCAATTTGTGACCTTATCTGTGTTAAGAACTGAATTTAAGGATTATCAGAAAGTAGTGAAGGGTCTGTTATTACCTTTTGAAAAAAGTTTAAAAGGTCTACTTTTTTCAGATTACAACTAGAGTGTTGCTGTCATCTAACAGTAAAATTCACCAAACCTTCTGTTTACATATCAGATAGACTTAACTTGGAAGAAGAAAAAGTCAGCTTCTCACTAGAGAATTACCAAGATAACTTTTCAAAATATTAATTGCTTTTGTGCATGTGAAAGAACTAAACCTTACAATTGAAGTAGATGGATCTAGCCTATAAGGTCAAAACTTTTTTAAATGTCCAATTTTAAAGAGCATTAAATAAAACAAACTAACGAAAATTTTAAGCCTCAAAATTTTTAAATCCTCACAGAGTCCAAGGTCCTCACTTTTACTATTGTTCTGGAAGCAAAATACAAATCATCATACCATTATATAATACCAAAAGCTGAATATATCAACAAAAAAGCTACCTCATTCCTCATATCTACAATAGCTTAGTTATAATCTCAATTTAAGCTTTTTGGCCATTACCTGGTCGAAGGGTATTGACAGATGAATTTTTATTAGAGGCTCAGGAGAAATGTGCTTTTATATACACTGAAGGGCTTTTTCAACCATCTTAATGACCCTTAAGTACTATGCATTGTACCTGAATCCTTTAAAAATGGCAACAATTACCTTTTTCTTGCTTTTGAAAAATCTGCAATATAGTTATTTTGATGACAACATGGGCTTTTTAGAATCTTAAAACGAAGATCTGGATTATCTAAAGCTAGTTTTAAAAATAAGGGAAGTGATACAAAGTCAAACCCTCAAGGTGCTCATTTTTATGATAAACTAAATTTTTAGGACACACAACAACTAATAGAGGCTTTTGTCTTAATATGACAAAGGAGAAGTTATACTAATTATAACTGAACTTTAGAATTTATGTGATATTTAGGCTCACTTAAAAAGATGAGGGTACTACTATCAAGTCACCCCCACTTTTGCTTTTATATTGAAATGGTAGCTATAATATTGAAAACGGCAAGCCTTTTTTATGGGGACTTGAAAATAACTTCTTATAATAAACTTACAAGTATTATGAATGCAAGGCCCATATTAAGCAATCCAGGCTATGTATAACCATTTATTTTATCCATCAATGCGACCAATCAAATTTTATAAAAGAACTAAACTAGTTCAAAAAAGGTCATAAATCACCATGTGGAAAAGTTAAAAATATGTCAACAGCAGAAAAATCTACATCATCATGGAAAAAGAAAGCTTTGGCTTGCTATTAGCAGTCAAATACTACCAGCCTTTTTCTATAAGACAAATCTTTTTATGTAGTGACCAATTATGTTTCAGTGAAGTAATGAAAATTATTAATGATGAGTCAGACATTTAGCTAGTGAGAGCTTAAGTTACATCATTATGAGATTAATATTGTACATCAAAGTGGACCCATCACATGAACATCTATGTACAAACTAAATTAGAGCGCCTACCTCAGCTTGATTAACATGTGAGGCCAACTCGCTGCTCAGGGGGTCTACTATGAACAGATTAGGCACCAGACAATCTCACTAACATCAAAAAAGCTCTTGCTAAGCAACTTGTCCTTTGATGATATCCCTTGTAGCATCAATCACTTGGATAAACATTCCTCACCCACAGCGAACTTCTTGAAGCTCTTAGACATTTACAACATACATTGGCCCTTAAGACTCAATAGAGACCAATCCAACCTCTCCGTTGGCAGTTTGACTCCAAGGTATCTGCATTAGAGAGGTTTCTTTCAAACAGGGCAGGTTTAGACTGTTTACTACACAGGGTATTTGGTTAATCCTAGACTGGTTACTGGCAATTACTACTCTTGATACTACAAAACTTCAAGCAAAATGATAAACTTGATATTCCTTAGAAAGGTTTTTTTATAGAGATAATTAAGTGAAGTATTTTATACTTATAACAAATGTAGATATAATATTGGATGAAACTTTGAAAAGTATTAGGATTCAGGCTTTGATAAGAAAATTTTTAAAGATCCTCTAGTCAGACGGTGTCTGACTGCTACTTTGGTGGCCTCATCTATTTGGCACGACTTTTGTAACCACAAGCTCCATCTCGCAGTGTTATCCCTACCTTGATTTTCAAGGGCTTTATACCAGTCTCCGCTTCAGGGTTTTGGGATAATGTTTTTTCTGTTGATATTGATTGATTAAAAAATTTGGTAATTTTTATATTGACTTTAAAGTTTGAGCAATGGTGCTCCTACAATGCACCTTGCATAAGATCATTAAATTACTCTCAAAATTAGAGAACAAAAGATTTGGTAATATTCACTTTTGATTCTAAAAAAGATATTGTCAGCATAATTTGGAAAGCTCATCGTTTAGTCATCAGAGGAATGCAAATCTTTTTGGTCCTCAAAGGTATATAAGGGGGTCAATTTTCATAAGAAATTTCGGTGGTGACATCATCTTCATTTATCAACTCATCTGAATCATTTGGCGAAAAATATTTTGCATGACAACATCATTTTCTAGTTAAATAGTATTGTTCAGGACATCATCCTGATTTAACTGAAAATACCTTTGCTCATCTGCATCTATAAAAGGCCTTGTCTGCCCCATTCGCCGCAGGTTGGTCAACTAGGCCTCCACTGGTTTGGGGGTTATTTTCATGGATTCAACTGGTCAAGGAATGATCTTCTGTACAGTCACGGCCTCATCCATGACAATTTCCCTTCCAAGTTAAGACCTGGGGAATGATCTGAGGTGCCAGGCGTGCACTCTATTAAATAAAATGTTAGTATCATTTTCCTGGATGGAGTATTCTACTCCTCTCTTTGTCAAGGTGATCGTATGCCCAATCCAATTTGACTATTACTTCTTTGGTTGTGTCTCCTGCAGGTGGTAAAACAAAATCTTGTCCCCTAGGGTAAACTCCAGTACCCTAGTTCTCCTCTGATCTCCTGTTGGCTTAGAGGAGTCTTGCTTCAACGTTGACTGAAGCTTAACCTGTATTCTTATAATCTCTTCAGCCAAAAATCTGTTAGTAATTATGGATGGAAAGTTTTTCTGATTCACTGATATGCATGTAACCTGAAGGGTAGGCAACGCGGCCTCTCACCAATAATGGGCTTTGAAGGGGGACATCCCAATCATGTGGTCATGACTTAATTGTAAGCCAACAAAGTGATGGCATCAACTGGTACACTTTGACTTTTATTAAGAGCCATCTTCAAAATTACTCATAGGGTCATATTCATTCTTTTGATACTTCTGTTGGAGGATAGATTGTAGGGGGTAATGAAAAGCTGCTTCACTCATACTAGATCCATCAGTATCTTCACCGCGTCTGAAATAAGATTCTTCCCATTTTACAAAAGTAGAACTTGAGAGCATCCACGTCTTTTGATTACTTGACTTTGCAAGAAATGTGCAGTGGAAATCACAGTATCTTTCTTGACTGCGTAGGCTTTGACCAACTTAGTGAAGTGTTCAATTGCTACTAATATAAATTTAGCTCCATTGGATGCAGTCAGCAACGGTCCAATCACATCAATTGAGACATTACTAAGTGGCGTAGTGTGGGGGATCAGCATAAACTCAACATATTTCTTTAACTAGCGAAAACTGGAACAAGGTACACACAACTCCAAGGCTTGGTTTACTTCTTAGGCATGCTCTATGTGAAACTTCTCCTATAATTATGTAAACGTCTTTTAAAATTTTTTATGGATTATATGCTTGTCAGCCTCCATTAATAATTTCACGAGATCATTAAGCTGGATTTATATGTATCACATATTTTGGATCTTCTTTTTCAGCTTTGAATAAACATGCCAGGTGTCTTTGAATGTCTTAAGACACTCTTTACTTAATCAAAAGCATCCTGCTAGGCCTCTTCAGGTAGCCTAATTAAGTCATATATGTGATCACTATCTGGTAACTGCGGGTGGAATAGCGGTAATCTTGACAAGCCATCCAGATTAAGGTGTTTGTCTCCTGCGCAATGTAAATTCAAAATCATACCCACAAAAGAGAACAGCCCTTCCGGCCAAACGTCCACTTGGAACCTTCATGTTTTTTAACCATTGGAGTACCGTGTTTATTCATAACTACTTTAAAATGTAATCCTTATAATAAGGTCTGAAATGTTTAAATGTTCTGAACATGTCCAAGCACTCACATTTGGCAACTGTGTAAATCTTTTTGGCTTTGCTGAATACTTTATAGTAGTAATTAATTGACTGATCCACACCTTCTACATCTGGTTGTGCTAAGATTGCGCAAAGCCCCACATCACTTGCGTCGGTGTACAGTAGAAGAACTTGTTGAAGTCTGAATAGGCTATGATTGGTTCTTCTACTAATTATGAATTTAACTCAGCAAATGCCTGCTCCTGCTTCAGGCTCTAATAGAACTTTGTCTCTTTGGTGAGCATGTAGGTAAGGGGTGCCGCCAAGTCCGCAAAGTGATGGAAAACTGCCTGTAGTACCCCACCATTTTCAGGAACACTTAGGTGTCCTTCATACTCTTTGGTGCTGTTATGCCATGATGATATCAACTTCCCATTTTGAAGCTTGATTATATCAGGCTAATAACATGCACCAAGAATCCTGCTGTCTCTTCAAGAAAGTCCACTTACATTGCTTCAGTTTCAGGTTGGTTGCGCGCAACCATTTAAAGACATCCCATAGGTGCTGCAGATGTTCCTGAAACATGCGACTGAACAAAGTTATATTATAAAGGTATATCAAAACACTCAATAATTTAAGATTTCCGAAGATGTAATTCATCGCTTGTTGGAAGGTTGCAGGGTCATTACAGAGCCCCTTTGGTATCCTTATGGGTCCAAACAACCCTCAGTTGCTTATTAAGACGCACTTCTCCTGGTCCTCGGGTGAGAGCTCCATCATCCAGTAGCTGCTGACTAGGTACAGCACCAAAAAGTATCTTGAGCTTCCCAGGAATTTCAAAGTACCATCTATGTGCAGCAGCGGGTATGAGTCCTTCTTAGTTGTCTCATTTAAGCGGCAATAGTCCATGACTACCCTATGGGTCCCATCATTTTTGCGCACCAGAAACTAAGGAGATGCTTATAGACTCTTCAATGGAAAGTTTTTTTCAGCTTTAGTTAATTGATTGAGATCTTGAATGATTACTGCATCCGCTGCGTTTGTAAGTCAGTAAGGTTTAGAAGTATAGGGGATAGCAGAACCATGTCCATCTTGTAGACCTCGCCTTTGCACAGGCCATAGTAGTTATATAGTACTGAAGATGTCGCTAAATTCATCCAATAGTTCATCCAACTCTTTTATGTGCATAGGGGTCTCATCTCCAAATCCAATCTTGTCAAAACCTCCTAAAGCATGAACAGATTTAATAAGTAGGAACTGGTCAGTCAAGTCAGTACTTTTACTTGTCCCTTTATCAGCTCAGATTGTTTGGGTATAATGTTCCCCATGACAATGTTTAGCTCTACAGAAAAAATGTTATCATATAATCCTAGTAGTACTGTCGGGATAGGGTAGATGAGGGAAATAATTCCTCCAAAGTGTACCAAAATGGATGGGATAAAATATTTTGCAGCAAGTAGACAGTGGGGAGAGCCAGGAATCCTAATTTTAGGGACCAGTAATTTGCTATAATCTTGGGAATAGGTGACGAGGGACCTATTGTAATAAAACTAGTGAAGAAGATGGCCGGAGAGGAGCTTGCTGTACAGAGGCTCTAGAATTAAGTAAAACTAAGAATGAATTGGAGATAAAAACGTAACTTTATTTAAGAAAAGGCGCAGATATTTATGGCGAGGTTTTCCTCCTAATCCTTTCAGGGTAGCGACGTCCTCCACTGGCATGATCTTCATCATCCTGATGTTAATCGGATGGGGTGTCAATGGCAGGCTTTCTTTTAACAAATCGATTAGGGGACAGAAAATAATGTTCCATGAGAGGAAAATTTGGAGAGGTATCATATGTAGGGAAATTTGAATTAAGTTGATTGGGGGCAGGTCAAATCCCAACAACACCCCTCTCAAGATCTTGCCAAGGGGGATAGTACTTGCGCAGAAAATGGATGTGGACTCAATTAACTACAGTGTTAGTACCAGTAGCAGCGATAGAGTATTCAGGGCCCCTACAGTGTATCACTCAATAAAGACCAGACCAAGTGGTGGCAAGCTTATGGGTCCTGCCCCCAGGGAGATGGTGGTAGAACAAGACTAGATCTCCTAAAGAGTATTCAGGGAGCGAAGGTAAATGCTTATTGGCTTGAGCTCCTTATTAAAAATAGGTAGTTTTTATAGATCCATTAGCCATAGCTTGGAGACGTATAACATCAGTTAGCTGTCTCAGGGTAAGCTCTACATTGCTTATATTAGATGATTCAGGAATAGGTTGAAGGCTGGAAGGCATATGTGGCTCGCGCCCAATAGGGCTTAGAAAGGGGACATCTTAATCATCCTGTGATAGCTAACGCGGTAGGCCAATAAGGCACTAGAGAGAAAATTTTTACAATGCACAGGGTCTGAAGCAGCCAACTTTCGTAGAATGGAACTTACAGTACCATTAGCACGCTCTACCGCGCCATTGGTGGCGGGGTGATATGGTGTAGTGAAGAGATGCTTTATACCTCGCAAATAAGTTAATTCCTGGACTATAGAGGAGAATATTTTTGCCATTGTCTGATAGTAGTACCCGCGGGCAACCGTGATGGGAAAATATGTGTTAGTACAGGAAGAGGGCAGTAGTTCTAGCATTAGCATGAAGGGACTGAAGTGGCCTTAACCCACTTAGTTAGGTGGTCGATGGCAAGATAATATAGCGACATCTATAGACACCCACAGGTAATGGACCTACAACATCGATGCTAACAGTATCAAAAGGGGCCTCAGGGGCTATGAGCTCAAATTTAAAGCGGGGATTAGACTTGTCCTGGGAACAACAGGTGAAGCAACTTTCCAAAACGTCATGAATGGACTCGGCCATATTCTCCCAGAAGCATTTGGTTTTACCCACTCAAGGGTTTTCTTTATAGCCCCATGCCCAAGGGTTTTAAAGTCTCCCATGATAGTTTCAGTATGAAGGGAAGGGCGGACATAGGGCAGAAAAGAGGTGCCAACCTGTTTAACTAAAACACTATCAGCGACTTTAGTGTTAGCAGCCATCTTCCTTAATCAGGCTTGAATGTCTGGAGATTCCTGAGGCCACAACCTAGGGTGAGTGAGAAGCTCAAAAAGTCGATCTTTTTTGGGAATAGTCACATGTAAAAAAGGGAGGCGGGATAGCCCATTCGCATTTTAATGAATGGCGCCAGCTCTGTGAAAGATAGAAAAATCATAATTTTGGAGCCTGAAGGCCCAGCGAGCTAACCTCCCATTGGGATCTTTTATTTGACAAAGCCAACGGAGGGAGTAATGATTAATTATTATTGTAAAATGTTTACCATACAAATAGGGGCGGAAGTGTTTTATACCAAGTAACACTGCCAGGCACGCACGTTCAGTTACTAAGAAATTCCGCTCTGCCTTGGTTTACTGCTTGTAAAATATGCAACTGGGTTGTCAACTTGGTCTTGATCTAACTGGGAAAGAATAGCGCCTACAGTGGTGTCACTGGCATCAGTGAATAGAACAAAAGGTTGCTAAAAGTTAGGATGTATTAAGACAGGGGCTGATGACAAGGCAGTGCATAGGGAATCGAAGGACTGTTGCTGTTCAGGGCCCCTAAAAGAAGGGCACATTTGTGTGTAGGAAATCAACTAAGGGCTCAGCGAGGTCAGCGAAGTGAGAGATAAACTGGCGGTAGTAACCCACCATTCCAAGGAAGACTTTAATGTCTCGCAAATTCTTTGGAGCAGGCATGCGTTCAATGGCAGAGACCTTATTTGGGATGGGGAGGATACCTTGCAGTGTCACCTTGTGTCCTAAAAATTCCATTTTTTGTTCAAAAAATTTACATTTAGAAGGCTTTGAATTTTAAGGAGGCCTCCCATAGTCACTGATATACCTGATGAAGATGATTGAGAAGTGCAGTAAATGTTCAGGAGAAGACAGTAATGTTATCAATGTATACTAACACACACATGAGTTTAGGGTCCCCAAAAAACTGGTCTATAGCCCGTTGGAAGGTAGCAGGGGCATTTCATTACCCCTTCGGCATATGGGTGGGCTCAACAACCCTTCACGGGAGACGAGGGCACACTTGGCACAATCCTCAATGGAAAGATCAATCTGCCAGTAGCCACTGGCCAAGTACATCGCAGAAAAATATTGGGAGCCAGATAAGGAGCGTAAGGATTCATCAATGCGGGGTAAAGGGTAGCTGTCCTTGCGGTTAATGGAATTCAATCATTGATAGTCCATAACAACATAATGGCTCCCGTCCTTCTTTTTAAGCAATAGAGAGGGGAGGACCAGGGACTACGTGATGGTTGAAGGAGGCCAGCATCGAGAAATTGCTATAATTTGAGGGTAACCTGGGCGTCTTCAATTTTCAATATAAATAAGGTCAAGAGAGAAAAGGAGCAGCATCTCCAGTATTGACTGATGTTGAACGCCTTGAATTTATGGCCAGAATCATGAGGGCCTAAGGAGAAAATATCTGAATACTCGTTGATCAAAGCTTCAGCAGCCGCTTTTTGCTCAGCTGACAAATCAGAACCAACTTGTACGGGCACTGCAGCAACAACAGGAGGATCCTCTAAACCAAAGTCATAAAAGGTTCCAACGCCATAAACCTCCATCACTTGGTCATAAGGCAAGAGGCGGATGTAAGCAATAGGCTGATTCAGCTCATTGACTTTAGGAGACTGGGAGAGGTTGACTAAAAGAACAGTGACAGTGCCTTGATAAGTGGGATCTAAAACCCCTGGTCAGGGGAGAGCTTCAAATAAGGAAGGGTTAGGTAAACTAGAAATCTCAAGCAAGTAATTAGGAGGGGGAACCAACTGGATCCCAGTGTCTGCCAAGATTTGGGCCTGCGGAGGTATGGTAAGGACTTGAGGAGAATGTAAAGACATCCCCTCTTCAGCCTCGACCATGGAAGGGGACAACTTAAATTTAGACCTCATCACATGATATTATAAACGCTCAACGGAATCAGGAGACTTGAGAAGGCACATCCTCAACTTCCGCTTCCCTTTTTCTTTAAGAGCTGAAGTTAAAAGTAAAGGGACACGGTATCCTAATATAAAAAATGAAACTATCCTTAGAGTTAATAATGGCAGCATGTTCCATAAGAAACCCTGTGCCAAATAGGAGGTGGTAGCTATTAACATCCAAGGCTACAGCAGGGATAGAGAGTTGTAGGCCGCCCAACTTTAGGGGCAAGTGAGAGTAAGCACATATAGCTCAAGCATATGCGGTACCAGCGGTCCCATATTCTGATAAATGTTAAGATCAGGCTGAATCTTAATTTTTCCAATTAGTCGAGAAGAAATGATGTTAATTGGAGAGACAGAGTCAACAATAGCGAGAACCTTCACCTTGTGAACCACTGCTTCAATATGGGTTACCGTCACTCCCCACTGAGCTGGGATAGAATATATAGCTGCCAGGGCTAGCTTAGAAAGAGGCTAAGAAGAATTATTGCTAGATTTAATATCAATGGAAGGCTCAATAGGAGTTTTCTCTTCAGTAGCACTAGGGCCAACAAGGTCAGCTGAAATGGTATGAACTGATTGTTCTTGAGGCGCAGTAAATTTGTCAGCATAGGGATTCTCTCGCCCTATGCTGGCCCCTCTTTTGCTTTCTCTTCGACCATTTTTGTCCAACAATGCTGAACAGTGTGATTGCGACAACCACAATAGGTGCAGCTGGGTCGAGCTCAATTTTTTCCAGACTCATTGTTGTTTACCACATGAATTTGAGGATGTGAGGCTGAAGCGGAAGCAGGAGTGGCAGTAACTACAGAAGTAGTAACTTCAAAAAAGGCCTCCTTAATATCTAAAAAGAAGTAACATTTGTTTAACTGAAATCATGTGAAGATGGAGCTGAGAGTTAAACTCTAAAGTGGACAGGACGACAACAACAGCATCATTGAGAGTGATGAAGTTATTAGTTACCAATGTTTGGGCCTCAGCGTAGAATTGAGCAGCAAACTCTGCAGGAGATTTGCCACGTCTTAACTTAGAACACATAAAGGACTATTTCTGATTTGCCAAGGTGAGATCACGACCAAATTCTTTAATAAGCGCGGCCTTCACCTCAGCCCAAGTGCTGAATCTCATAAGGTGGGGTACCATAATTTCTTGGGTGGATCTACTAAGGCAAGAGGGTAAGTATTTAACCTTTTATCGATCAGGGGCTTCCATCATCATAATCTTAAAAATATATAGAAATGAAGCAATACTTACTTCCACCGGGGTGAACTTGTCTTTAAAAGAAGGTTTAACCTAGTTCCCACGGGAGCTGAAATAACATCAATGCCCACTGGGCTAATTTGATTGATTTTGGATAGCTCAGATTTGGATGGAGGCACAGGATTCCGATCTAAATCAGCTTTTTGTCTAAAATGGTTCATATCATCTTGAAGAGCCACAATTTGGGCAATTAGGGAAACAGTAGATGATTTTTGTTGAAGTTCGTTGTGTACTGATTCCATTTTGACATTTAGATTTTGAATTAGGGATCATAGCTCATAATTGTATAACTCCAACCTGATAACTTTTTCTTTTTGGTGAGTTAAGATTATCAGTGAGAGAATCTTAAAGATGGTAAGTGTTATCTAACCCTTCCTTAATTGCATCAACAGTAATGTTTGGATCAATAGGTTCTCCAGAGCGAGATAGCCAACAGCTTTGAGCAATATTTTCAAGGTTTTGTTCTAGAGCAAGAAGGCGGCTATTCAAGGAAGGATCCTCTGGACGGAAAGGTAAGTGCACAGTCAGACCCAGAGGGCCAGGACGGCCAGGGGGCCCAGGGGGACCACTAGGACCAGGATACCCATAGCCAGGGGGGCAGTTGGCCAAGATGGCCCTTCACTTCCATCACGACCAGAGGGCCCCATCACTCCTGCAGGACCAGCTGATCCTCGCTCCTCAGGGGGGCCTGGGGGACCCACAGGGCCAGGAGACCCTGGAATCTCAGGAACGCCTGAGACAATAAATGCTGGTTGGATTGCTGATTCAATCTGGCTTATTCTAATAAAATTTTGTTTGGTAAAAGCATCAAGTTTGCTAGCAAGGTTGGTAATGGCTTGTTACAACCAACTCTCAATAATTGTGGTGGTCTCAGTAAATTGGGTAGCTACTTCCTCACGAAGCATGATAGCGACACCCATGTCCAGTTTCTAGAGTTGGTTTTGAATAGAGCTAATTTGGTTGCAATTTTCAAAAATAGCCTCATAGTTATTCCTTATAAAAGAAGAAGCCAAGTTGTAGAAATCTAAAAGTTTGGAGTGTAACTCTTGTGACAAGGTAAACTGTCTCAAGATTTTCTGATGGTGGATCCCCATTATTTGGACTAAATGGTGAAGGGCGGGGTGCACAAATGTTTTATATCACTCTTAGCGAGATACTCCTAAATGCAGAGTCAGGTAAGGTGGCAGATTCATATAGCAATTGCATATTATCAGGAATGGAAGAGGTTTGGTTATGATGGGAGAGATCTCCAGGGAAAAGAGCACCTAGAAGTAATTGATTAATAGTATCAGCGACACCTGTAGGCTGAAAACGATAGTTTTGGGGTTTTAAGGCTGGAATAGAAATAATGAGCATAACACAAAATGGCATAAAACTGGGTTCATTGTTCTCATGTTTGCAATTTCCATTGGAAGTTACCCATTGGGTGATGCTGTATATTTTGGTAAGTGGCCAAGTAGAGTCTTGGCGGGAATCATCCATTGCAATTATCTTTATTCACCAGGTAGCTTGGGAGAGTACCTGGCAGGGAGCACCAATTATTTTGTCAGGATATGGTAGCTGAGGGCAATAGTTCCTCCAAAGTGTACCAAAATGGATGGGATAAAATATTTTGCAGCAAGTAGACAGTGGGGAGAGCCAGGAATCCTAATTTTAGGGACCAGTAATTTGATATAATCTTGGGAATAGGTGACGAGGGACCTATTGTAATAAAACTAGTGAAGAAGATGGCCGGAGAGGAGCTTGCTGTACAGAGGCTCTAGAATTAAGTAAAACTAAGAATGAATTGGAGATAAAAACGTAACTTTATTTAAGAAAAGGCGCAGATATTTATGGCGAGGTTTTCCTCCTAATCCTTTCAGGGTAGCGACGTCTTCCACTGGCAAAATCTTCATCATCCTGATGTTGATCAGGTGGGGAGTCAACGGCAGGCTTTCTTTTAACAAATCGATTAGGGGACAGAAAATAAAACCCTATGAGACGAAAGTTTGAAGAGGTATTGGAGGTAGGGAAACTTGAATTAAATTGATTGGGAGCAGTTCAAATACTAACAAGTACTCAGGGCTCTTGCTCTTGGATTAAACTTGATAGTACAATTCCAATATGGGGTCATGCGGAATCTTTCACAGATTAACAAGGTCATTCTACATTCATCATTTTTCAAATCTCCATACTTTCACCGGTGCTCAGAAAAACCTTCCCCTGCGCTTAAAGTAGGTAGTAGATGCTTTACACCTTTTTTATTCAAGGTTTGATAAATGGGGTAGATAGATTGGTCCATCTCAAAAAAGAACATATATTTTTTTCATGGTTTAATTTCCTTGTCTTTGAATACCAGCGGAAGTTGTAGCTCAATATGCTAAACATGCTAACGGTGAAATGATCTTCGCCCCAAATTATAGTATATATTGTGTCCTGATCAGAAAATTGTAGTGATATTTGTCCAATACACTGCCAGTGCCATAAAGACCATGCGCTTAAAGCATAAAGGTAATTCTGAATAAGCTATTAGAGTGTAAATATTACTGGGTCCTTTGGTGCAGTATTTAATTATAGTCAATATCGAAAGAAATTTAATTTCTTCATGAGTTTGGAGGAGATTATGATAACTTGAGCCCCAGTATCCAACACTGCCAAAACGCGCACCTTCTGGATGAATACTACCACTTTTTTATGCTTTTGCAGAAAGTGTTTCCAGTGGTCAGGACGTTTGTGGCAGAATCCTAAACTAATTCAAAGCAACAGTGAATGTATTTAGCCTTGAAAATATCTTTCCATTAAGTGCCAAATTTTTAAAGGTAGATTTGACCAACTGCTCTCCTTTAACCAAATTAATCACTTGTGTAGGATTATTTTTGTGCCAAATAGTATTATTTGATGAATATCAATCAGTATCAAAAACACTCAATCTAGCTGGTGAAGTTACAGCGCTAGGTTGTAAGCTTTTGGAATGACCCCTGGCCGTTGATCAGGCCCTATTTCTGTTCCTGAGTAAGAAAGTATTGAAGAGGCTTGCTATACCCCCTGTTACCCAGGGCGACCTTGCCCGTGTGGTAGACGAGCGCTAGGTAACAGCCCTTCCACTTCAGATCTCTCCCCCAGTGCCTACACTCACCTAGGCAGAAAACTTTATAGATAATCAGGGAAATCTGCACTTAGATCGCCTAAATGAAATCAATTAGTCCAAATTCAGTGGGAATCAGCCTGATGCTTGGATTCCATGTAGTCAAAAAGGAATGAAGACTTGATTCATCAGATGGAATCACTGAAGGTTCTAATTTGGCCAATGATATGATAAAAAAATCAACCCCTTTCAAAATAATTAGGGATCATCCCTGATGGGCGGGTAATAGTATTAGACACCATTGATGACAGTTCAAAGCTCCCCCCAGAAAATTGGGCATTGCAAATAACACAACCCTTTTGACTAAAAGAATGGCCCAGTGACTGGGCATAGGCAGGTTGGGCATTCTGAAAACATTCTCAAACCAATTGGGACTGCCCCTACGTGGGGTGGCCTTAGGGGATTCCCACTGCTCATTGGGCCAAACGCTGTCATGCCAACAACTGGAAACGTAGCCAAGCCTTGGTTTGGACGTTTAAGGTCAAAATTGACAGTGACTCAGCCTGCCGCTGAATTCTTCAATGTTGGTTTCCATTGAACTTATCCGCCCTATTCCTGAATAATTCGCCAGTTAGGTTGAAATTGAGAGCCTCGATCCTGGCTTGTCTACACATCAATTGACAACTATTTAATCAGTTGCATCGCACTGAAAAAATTGTTGGTCAATTTTCTTCACTTTCCTTTGCAATAAAATTTTTCCTCAAAAATCAATCAACTTAGATTTTCTTGATTACCTTATGACTTCATTCCCGATGGCTTTCCCCTGGTGGCCCATCAGTCCATATACCAGATGGGCTCTACTGGTACTCATGGTCACTATGGCCCCACTGTCGTAGACTGGATTCAGCGAGCTAAAGACTTCTGGAGAGTTTAAATTTGTTGTTATGAACTTTCGTCAACATTATACTGGTATCTTGTGGCCTTATATCCACCGTCTTCAAGCAAGGATATGCCCCCTTGTCTCCCCAGTAGAATTAACCCCATATACTGGCAGCCTTGTTGAAACCATACCTGTGGTTCCACCCCCTGCAGCAATACCACCTGGGTCTGGGGCAGCCTTAATTTAGTTTGTTCTCAGGATGATATTCACTATTGTCCTACATCAATAATTTTTGTCTCCCAATGCCCAGTTCCATACAACGTCATTCAGGTGGAAATGCCTCTGGCATTCTGGCTTGCTTTTTAGGTGCTTATGCATCTTGACTGGCAGGCCTATCTAAACTTCTTCTGCTATTTCCATGACATAATTGACCAACCACTGTTTTCAGCCAATTCCGCCCTGCTCTTTGAGCAGGGCGTTGCAGTGGTTACCCTTTACCAAATGAATGTGCAATCAGTAGTCTGCTTTTTGTTGTTTGTTTGGTCAATTGCAAAATTTTGGGAATAGTATTCGCTCTACCTTGGAGAAATTTCTTTAGACTGACCAAGCTGAGTGGATTGCTACTCCTCCCCTCCCAATAGCCCAGAAGTAGGTTCACATGTTCCTTCCTGTGAAATAGCAAATCAAGTTCTTGACGCCCTTGCTAAGGTGCAAATGCATTTGGCGATTGCATTTAATAACGCTTTCACATTATCTCATGCACAACAAGGGGTTGTGCTATTGGACGCTGTGGAAGGGGACTGTGACGGTTGAGGTTTATCCTCAGCATC